>JAQGAP010001255.1:0-21556 GCA_034697805.1 Orchesella bifasciata | reverse complement strand
ACTAAATACTAAATACTAAATACTAAATACTAAATACTAAATACTAAATACTAAATACTAAATACTAAATACTAAATACTAAATTGAAGCTCTTTTGTTTACCGGTTCCACTGATGCTTGACCTATCCGGGTGCTAACAAAGGAAATTAATTTTCAATTCAGTTCCGATACATAAATGATCTTTATTTGCTTTCTCTACTTGAAGAAGAGGTGACAGGGAAAGGATATTAAACCCGGTGTAATGTGAAGGACCACATAAGAGGAGCTCATAGCAACAAGCGTTTTAACTACCAACAGTGCAGTGCTTCCTTTACAACTAATCAGACTCTCCAAGGTCACATGGCTGCTGTTCACAATCTACAGCCTCAAGTTTGCTCCCACTGCAAAAAAAGTTTTCACATCCAAGGGTTACTTACAGTGGCGCATACGTCGCAAACATCTAAGTACAAATTCATCCGTGTTATGCTTCTTATTTCAAATAAAAGCCACGTAAGTGGACTGAAAAACGCAGCTGTACTTGATCTGTTATTCTGAACACGCTAATGAACGACATTTCATGCGCTTATGACCGTTTTATGCATTATTTATCTGAACAATGTGATGTTTCGAATTTACGCGCTTAAAACACCATTTGATTGAACATCAAACTATTTATAAGTACTCATTTTCAGCCATATCGGATGACTTTTTGTATTTGCGGGCGCATAACTTTCAAATCACTCGACTGAGTTTGCTAAAAGTATTCAGTGCTATGCCTTTATGCCTTTACCTAACCTATGTACCAAATTTGGTCCAAATCGGTCAACGCATGTCAGGAGAGTGCTTATGGACGGACAGACAGACTGACGACTCAGTAGAATTATAACTTGCTGAATGCTTTCAGCTGGTTAAATATAAAGGTAAAATCATATCATTTATAATTTGGCAAACGAGTTTATTTTAAATCCACAAACATCAACAACACAATTAACATAGACATCACCACTTCCCAACTTTTTTTTTCTGTATCCAACATTCACAACTTTATTGAGAATATGTTTTTAGGAATTTTCCAAATGAACAGTAAAAATTTGGCAACTTGAATGGAAATCTATTTCAATTGTGTTTCTTCTTTCGTCATTTTGCCAAACTCGTATTTGTCCATACATGTCGCCATAGTTCCGTGGCTGCTTTTCTTGTGACCTTTCAAGTTGCCAACACTTGTGCAGGCTGTTTGGCAAGTTAAACGGAAATTTTAACTCCAATTACTTTACTCTTTTTGGAATTTCTGGATAAGTCAGAATGAGATGATTATTGAGCGCCAGTTCCCCGGTGAAAGGCTTGCTACATATTTTACAAACTCTTTTCAAATTGCTAAATGCGTTGGTGGTGTTTTAGTGCGTCTCTATTCTTAAATTGGAGTCTACAAGGAGGGCATTGTCTGGGTCCGTCTTTTTGTGGCAGCCACCAGGTTGGAAATCGAGTCAGCCTGAGTTGAACAGCCAGCAAAAGGGCAGTGAAACATTACACGTTTGTTCCCATCAGCATTCACTGACTTGAGGTGAATAATCTTGTGTGATTTCAAAAGTTTCACATCAATAAACCCGAATCCACACTTTTGGCAAAACTTAATTGATTCTGAATGTGATTTCAAGTGGGAGATGAGCTTGAGATGGTCACTGAACTCCTTCCGACATCCTTTCACTTCACATGAAACGAGTGGAATTGTAAGTTTTTTAGTAAGTTGAGAACCAGTCATTGGCAGAGGCTCGACAATCCCGGATATGGTAATCGGATTGTGGGATTGGGATTACGGATTACAATCCGTAATCCCAATCCGGAGGTCAATTTTTAAAATAATAATCCCTAATCCGTAATCCCAGTAGTCAAATGCATACATCATAATCCGTAATCAATCCCGATATCCAGATTGAAATTTGCAAGAATCCCTAATGTGGATTATGTGGATTGAATTTAAGATTTTGTCAAACTTTTCACATGCATATTTTGTTAAAACATGAATGGAAAAAGCGAATACTAAACCATTCGCTTTTCAGTCTTGGTCAAAAATTTCCAGTGTCGAATACGCAGTGATAATGCACATCGTATACTTCAAATTGGAACTAAAATTACAAAAATTGCCGCCGCATTTACGTCAATTTATTTAGCTATTGAATGAAACAACCCATTGCCAATTATTTTAAACGGAGTTCTTTAAAGTCATATCTAACAACGAGGGAAAAGGTAAAGCTCGTTGTGTGTAGTATGATCCACTAGAAATGAAAAGCCAAACGATTTGAAAGTAAAAATTGGTATTATTTCCTAGTAGTAGTGTCAATTGTTAACACAAAGTCATTGGAACAACAAAAAACTGTTTGGTTCACAAACCACTTGTGGTTGGTTTGTTATCAAGAGTGAATACATACACGCAATATTTTAGAAGTTGATAATCCGGGATTGGGATTAAGGATTACGTAATCCCAATCCATAATCCCGGGTTTCAAAATCTATATCAAGTGTAATCCGTAATCCACAACCCAAGAATTAGGGATTAATCCCGTGTGGTAATCCAAATCCACAATATTTATAATGTTAATTCATAATCCATAATCCGGGCACCTGTTTTTTCGGGATTACGAGTCTCTGGTCATTGGTGTACTAAGGTGATGAACTCTTTTGAGGGAAGCATTCCGAACATCAAATTTTTTTTATGGAGACTCCATGCTTAAAGTTGTAATGATTCTGTAGCTTTGCGATTGAATCAAAAGGTCCAATCGCAATTTGAGCCTAGGCACATTCTCCGCAGCTTTCCAGCCACCTTAGTTTGATTAATGTAGATGAGTTCGTGGAGTTTGATGAGATTTGGGTCAATGAATCCCCACCCACAAACTTGACAATAGAGAACCTCGTGAGAATGGGTCTTCAAATATGAGTTGAGTTCCATTTGATTCGCAAAATGATTTTGTCAGCCTTCCACTTCATATGGAAAAGCTCCGTTTTCCGCATGATTTTTGGTGCCCTTGAACCAGATTTTGTGCTCCTTTCACCTGCTCTGTAACACCAATATATAACGGTAAAAATGGAGTTGAACACCTTAAAAGGGAAGAAGGAATTGTAATACAAGTTTAGGTACGACGAAGAATCTGAACTACATTCAAAAACTTCATTATCTCCTTCTTGCTCTGCATATGCTTCAAATTTGTTATCAGCATCATCTTTCATTGTTATTTGACTATCCATTAAAATAACATGGTACTTCATTCGGGGGCATCAGGATGGTTACGACGGGGCATTTGAGACGATTTCATGCTCTCCAGGAGGACACGAGTTGCTATTTTCGCTAAGAATGACTTGATAATTCTGGAAGTGTTTCATAATGAGATAAAACAAGTTTTGGCTGGAATTTTTAACTCATTTGTTCACCTGAAAAAAATGATGTAAAAACGTAACTTTTCTCGAGTATTTTGGTGATATAATAAATGTATTATTAAATGTTGGAAACCTTACATCTCACACTCACATAAGTAGATTCCCCCATGATGGTGGCTATTTGTAAAGAGAAGAGTCGTTGTAATTCTTAATTAATTTGTTGCCAACTGAACAACTTGATATAGAGATCAAATCCATTTCCATTCTCTTCCGAAACAACACGAGAGTGACAAACTGGATTGCTTTCAACCTCACATAAGCAAACAAAGCAAATCGGTTTTACGATTGTGATTTCTCAGTTTTAAGGTTAAATTTCAAAAGGTAAAAGAAATTTACAATGAGCTACAAAAACGAGATGAGTGCGAGCGTATATCTATGATCATGATGAATGAGAGCGTACCAAAAAAGATCAAAACTCAGCTTCTTACGTAATCTCTCATGCTTTCATGATTCCATGCAATGCATTGTATTTGAGCAACAAACGTTGAGAAAACAAAGAATAGCAGCTTGTGAGTTTACTCACCCTTGCTGCATCACACTGCCCCAGCTTGACCACCGCACAGTTTGATGCTCCTGTTTTTCTTTATTTTTCTCACAACATTGAAATATAGTTGAGTCAAGGTGAACGCATACAAACAAGAGCAAAAAGTGCAACCTAAATTTTATATTTTCTTGACAGGGAAATGTTAGTGTTTGCCTCTCCTTACGGTGTATCCTAAAGTGTCAAGACGTGGATAACATGGAGGTGATTGAACCAGATGTCAAAAGAGGAAGTGCTCAGGGAAGTGGAGGGTGATGATGATGATGGAGAATGGCTAGAAGAGGTCACGATAGTGAGCTTTCCCAACGGAACTTTCAGAGAACGAAATCAAAGTGCCCGTTGACGAGATGGTAGAGGAAGAGTACAGCAGACTGATGATAATATAAAAAGCTTGCGTTACTGTCAATCAACTTTTCCGAAATTCAGGTCATTAATGAAGAGAACCGCTTTCACCAAGTCAAGTTCCAGCCTGTTGACAACAGATTCGAATGTTGTCGATGTTGGGATTTGTTTTCTGACTCGTTTTTTATATGGAGACTGAGCATAATTGAAAGTTTCACTTGTAATCATAATCATCCGTATTCTGATGTGATTAGGGACAAACACTTCATCTTGGACTTGTGTGTTTTTTATTTTCAGGGCTGCCAGGAAAGAAGTTTGATTGTGCCTATTGCGAAGGAAAGTTTAGTCTCATCGAGCTCAACTTCCACCAAAGCCAAGGAGCACCTAGAAATCTTGAAATTCAGCTGCCCAGCCTGTCCTCAACATTTTAAAACTGGAAATGGAGTTGATAAGACTGGCTTACGGGATCTTATCGCGTGATAAAATGAATCTCAACATGTTCCAAAGCCATCTTGGCTTCTTCGTTAAGCGAACTTTTCGGTGCTTTTTCTGCATACAGCTTCTTTGGAGTGGATCAAGCCATCGCAACTCCAACGAGTTTTAACTGCCCTGTTTGCTGCATGAGCTTCTAAAACGTCCCTTCTCTTGAAGAAGGTAGGAAAGAAAATACTCCTGAAAAAAAACTAAATAATTAATTTCATAAATAAACAAAAATGTCATTAAAATTACAGAGTTATTGGATGAGCCGGCACACGGATGTTAATCACCCCTCACTCCTTTCCTTGTGCAAATGGAATAGTTGGAAATTTCTGATTCTCGTAAATCAAAAACGAAAGGCTCATGACTATGCTTCCTCGTACTCTTGTCACATTTGCGAGGATGACTCGCCAGCTTTGCTCAACAAGCATTTGTCAACAGCGCATTAAAAAATTCACTCATTTGTGACTTGTGTCCGTTTGAAGCTGAAAACTGTGGGGGGAAGTATGAGCACAAGCTTGATCGACATGGAATAGGCAAGAAACCTGCAGTTGAAGTCACTCCAGCACCAAAATCCCCAGCAGAATCAGTTTCAGTCTCAAAATTACAAGAAAAGACCATTGCAGCGTCAAGTTTTCAATCTGCAGCTATCAAAAACCCGGTAACTCCACCACAGCCGAAAGCTACTAAAACAGAGAGGAAATGTTGTCAGAAACGAAAGCTTGAACTAGCAGTGGATCAAAATAACACCTCATATTCTTGCCCAATGTGTCCGAAACTTGCAACAAATAGTCTTCTCGCTTTCTTTCAACACATTGTCTTTCACCAGAGTAAGGAATCATTTTTTAGACAAAAAAATTCAAAACGGATTAGTTTTATTAAGCGTTAAAATTTATTAATTTTTACAGAGCAGCCAAACAAGTGCTCAGAATGCCCTACATACCTTCCCTCATCCGAGGAAGCTGTAACAAGTCACTGGAACAAGTATCACGAAGATTCTGCCACAACCCTCAGAACTACTCCGGTTTCCCTAAAAATTGGGAATGTTTGGGAGTCTTGGGAATGCAAATTCTGTGATAACAAGTTTTCCGCTGATGACGAAAGGGAACTTCACGAGGTGAAACTCCACAGAAATGGTGCAATTTCGAAGTGGGTTTATTTTTGTGCCAGCTGCTCAAAATCATTTTGTTCGCGACTCAACTGGCAATTTCACCGGTTGCTGGCTCACCTTTCGGATTTTGAGCTGAGCTGTGTCTACTGCAACGAGCGGTTTCCCATCATGACCAACGAGGGAGTGCTAATTTTGGACAAAAAGGCTCGCTCTCAACATGTCTTGAAGGAGCATTCTAAATTTCCTGTTATCCCGGATTTTGAAGCATGTCGCTTTTGTGGCGAATGTGTTGACAGTTTCGTAGCTTTATCCTCACATCTTCAGGTGGAACACAAGGTGGAGGAATAAGACTCATTCCAGTGCTCCAGTAGCTTTAAACATCCGGAGGAGTTTCGCACTCACGTCAAAGATCATCATCATCAACAAGATATTCGATGTTTGTGGATGGAGCGGTGGAAAAAACCAATCCGGAGTGACATTTCATCACCATAGATTCATGGAACATGGGATATTGCCTCTAGATATTTATCCAGCGCTCAAATGGGACGTGGGGGGATGACCCTACTCTGAAGCCGCACAATTTCAAGACCCAAAAGAGAAAACATCTTCCAATGGCGGAGAGACCGTATCTGTGCAAAGAGTGCGGAAAAGGATTTACCTGTGAAACGAAGTTCAAGGTGCACATGAATATTCATAAGAATAAGGAATCGAAGCCGTTTCGTTTGCTGGTAATTAAGATTTAATCAGTTAACTGAATTACATATTCTCATTTCAAATATTACGAATGAGTTCAACTTTTCTCTGATTTTTTTCCAGTGAGGAACCACTTGTACACACACAAGAGACTCTCCCATGAAGGTCGCTTCTTTCCTTCCACTCACAAGAAGAAACAACCTAGGAAAAAGAAACCAAAGACAAGTCAGTCGTCTACAAAAACTCCTTCTCATGCAGAATGTATGGATGAGGAGTTTGTTAGTGAAAATAATTCGGAAAATCAAGTAACGGTGCCAAATAGTACATCCGTTATTGATGAAAGTGTATTGATCTATGTGCAGCTAGACAGTTAAAAAATATTCATCTCTTAATTTATGAAATCATGTAATTTATAATTTTTGTAATAAAGATGCTTATGCTAAAACTGATGAACTTGGTATTTTTTCTGAATTTGTTCTACATTTATAATAACAAATGCGATTTGAGAGTTATGAATACAGAATAAATTTATAAAAATTTGCAGTTTTCAATATCAAACTTCGCCAAAATCATTTAAGAACACTCAGGTTTCACAAGAACAAAGCGAATGTTGGTCGTATGAATATTACACACTGTAATGTTTCACAAAGCCCCAATATTTTCCTTTGAACAAGCGCCTCATTTGATATTGCACTAGAAAAAGTAAACCTCATGAACTATTGTGTGCGGTTACAATTATTGCGTTCAATTGTTTTACCTGGTTTTGAACATTATATGATTTTCACATCTCCTTGCTTATCAGTCGATAAGTTAATACATCCAGAACAAGTATGATCTCCCCCATTTATTTCCCCGTTTGTGAAAATGAGGTTGGCAACAGCTCTGCTTCTTTGGAATCGGGTTCGAGAAAACACATTTTGCATTGCTTTTTTGAAGCCGTTTAGTGTGAAATGGAGGGGTACGGGTTTTATCTTTTGTGTATTGAAGCCAGCTCAGCCTCATTTAAGAACTTTATGGGGAATTTCATGAACTAAAACAAAGACTGAGAGAACGTGAGAAGGAGTTGGAGAATAAATTGGAGTGTTTGGAAGTAAGGTTCGAGAGAAGGAGTATGTACTAGTACTCAAGGGACGCACGCTATTTCAATCTACGAAAAGAAGTACTTTGAGTAAACGAGAATGTTTTGAATATAACAATGGTTCACTTTTGATTTGTGATTTTCTAAATGTTTGTGATTTGTGTTTCAGATAAAATCGCGCAGCCGAAACTGAATATTTAAATGGGAGGAAGATACCAGCTCAGTTGGCGAAGCACCTTCTTCTGGAAGACAGCAAGGTGGAGACGGATGAGCCTCAGAAAGAGACGTAAAAAATTCTATTCCAATCCTAATTTATGTTGCGATGATTATTGTGATTGATTATGTATTAAGAAGACTCTTTTTCAGTCGAGGCTGATCTGATTCTTCCATTTGTTGAGATAATCATCAGACAAGGAAGCGAAAAATAGTCATTGATTCAAAAGAGGAGGATACACAAGAACAAACTCCTCTACAATCATTAGTATCACTGATACATCACCAATAAAGCTGTTCCTCGTGAGGAAAAGAAAAACAGTTCCTGACTCAGAACCCAGACAAGGAGCAGAGCCCAATGATCAAGAATTCATTCAAACTAAGAAGAAAAGGTCTGGAAATGGGAGGTCATCAGTCCAATACTCTAACGAAGACCAAAAGTTACCAAAGATAGATACCAAAAGCATTATGATTTGTTAAATGCGACGTCATCCTCCCAAAGAAAGAGTACTTTATCCGAGGCCATATCGTGAAAGATCACACCACATCTAGTCACTTCAAGCGACACATAAAGATCTGCGACACGAAGAAGAACAAAACTCCTCAAATTCCCTGCCTCATCTGCTTGCGTCCCTTTTTCACCGTTGGCGCAGTCAAAGGTCAGGTGTGGTCGCACTATTCCGAAGAAGATAAGGGTGTTGCTTTGGCGAGGGGAGAGAAGCTTCCAGAATGATTTACAAAAAAGAGTTTCCCATTTGAGCGTTGCTATCACTCAATTGTGACGAGTTTGAGTTTAGAAAAGCATTTCAAGGAGAAACATGAGTATCCTAAAAAAGGGGAAAAGGAGCTTTGTAATTTCTGTGGGGCTTGGGTTGTCAACGTAAAACGTCACATTAGGTTCAAACTCGGATAAAAAGTCGGATTTGTGTTCAATTGTCGACACTGTTTGTGAGGGAAAGATACGATGGGATGGCAAGAACAAGCAGCAGTTAAATTAATTCATGTGTGAAGTAAACAGTCATTGAATAAAATGAGAGTCCATTCTTTATTCATTTTATTATGTGAAGTGCATATGAAAAATCCGTATCCTACAAGTAAGTAGCATTGAGATGAGTGTTCATAATAAATGCTAAATGTTCATAACACCTTGCTTTTCAAAGCATTTGTGACGTGATGTTTTCAATTTGAAATGTGAAGAAATGAAAACGTTCCTGATTTCTACGAAAAGTGCATTTGAGGAATCGTTAATATTCAACAAAATCACGGATACGTTCTAAACTTTCCTATATTACCGTCCATCCTTCATGTAATAGCTTCTCCTCTCGAACGTTGCTTCCGAACCATGCTGGTTTATATATAGGAATAATTATGCACACAGCACACACCAAAGAGTATATGTGCAATGCACATGTCAGGCTTCAATACAAAAATGAGCTGCTGACAATAGGAGGGTTCTACGTCGTATTGTTAATGTGATTGTGAATGCGATTTGGACATTCCCTGTAACACGATCGCTTTGATTTTCATACATCTCAACATACAGTTATAGTAATTTATCATGAGTGAAAATGTGTGTTGAATCTGCCTCATTCTCTACTGCGTTGTTGAAGGAAGTCGATCTCCAGGCTAAATCAAAGTATGACAAATAATTTTTACAAAAGTTAATAATAAGCAAGTAAGAATCCTGCAGTAAAACATTTTTAATCTTTGTTGTAATATTTTATTTTAATAAACATTCATTGCATACATAAAATTTAACATTATAGGCAAGATAATAATAATTATAAGTCAACATTCAAGAGTCTTTATTGTACAGACGACAGTGAAATGAGATATCCCAATTTAAAAATGTTGCTCGACAGAGATTAAATTTGCAGCCTCGCTTTTGAAATTGTATTAATGGAGTAAATATTATGCACATCAAACGTTATAGAATGATTAAATGATGAATGCATTCATGCACAAGTCTTACCTTAAAAATGATCCAAGCTTCTGTACAGATTTATTAGCAATTTTTATGTTGATTCGATCAGCTGCTTCCTGCCCTAATGATGCCAAAACCTGAGCCATAATAAGGTTCTTTACACGATATCCTAAACCTGGCAATTGTTCTGAAAAAGGCCAGACTATCGTCACTTGTCGAATAATTGGAGTATCCTTGGTAGGATTCTTAGCTGGTTTCTCTTTTGGAAGTTCCAACCCCAAATTCCTGAAAACTGCAAAGTTGTTACGTCTCAAGTGTAAAATAAGCTTTTTACTTCTGGGACGCAAAAACCAATCCCTTTCAAAATCTCCCATGGTCACTAGATTTCTAAACTCCGGTTCCAACTCTGATCTAGCATACCCTCTTAGCATGAACCTTTCCATCAACTCACGCAAGTGTTTCTCTCTGTCTTCAATATTAGAACAAATTTTTACAGTCCGAAGTCCAATGAATCTAAATAATGAAGATTTCAGATTCTTTTTATGATTGGACATTTTATGCAGATACAAATGCCTATTATCTGTCCTTCTGAACAAATTTGTCCCCATTCGAGTACCTTCAATGGATACTTCAACGTCTAAAAAGCTAAGGGAATCATAGCTGATTTCCGGAGGCGTAAAATTAATATAAGGATGACATATGATATCGTCCAACCAATCCTTAACACTTGAGATAGCAGTTACATCAACAATCATAAAAATATCGTCCAAAAGACGCTTACAAAAAATAATTTCACTTATACTACCAAAACGCCGAGTAATTTCGCAATAAATTGCAATATTTCCCACGACAGGACTAGCTATTGACCCCATTTCGAGCCCTTCATTCTGTGTGTAATAAAGATGTTGATATTTGATAACTTTAAACCCTAATGCCAATGTTAATAATTCTTTGACCTGTTCTAACGTAAAGGTGCATGAGTTTGTATCCCGAGTTGCAGTAAACAAATCGAGACAATGGCAAATGCAATCGTTTAACTTCAAAGTCGGATACATATTTATGACATCAACCTTGATGAGTGCATACCTTCTTCGTTGTTGTAGTCTGACATAAGAAAGTAGCAAGACAAAATGATAAGAGTCGAGTAAGAGGTCTGAAACATGTTCCAAGCAGTGGTTTAGTGCGTATAGTAAAAGGGCACTGCTAGCTATTGTAAATTTTTCATATGAACCTGCTATTGGCCGAACACTGGGGATTTTGTCATAGTCCTTATGTACCTTGTATAACACACTAAGTGATGCTGGTCTAGTTAGTATTTTTTCACAAAAATCTAGCCTTCGTTTTCCAAACATCGATGCATCTAAATTCTGTAACTTTGCATAATATGTTTCTCGCAACTCTTCGAATTCATTGGCAGTAATTGGTTTGTACAAATCACCGTCGTCCAAATGTTGCAAGATTGCCACTGTATGATCGTTACGATCAATCAACACAACTCCACAGTTTTTATCGGATTTTACGAGTTTTAGATTGTTTTTTAAAAGCCATGACCTAAATTCGTGCATTACTTTATGAATGCAACATACTACAGTCCTTTTAAAACCTTTTTTCACTATCTGATGGATTTGGCGTGACAAATCAAACTCATGAAAGTTATCATGAAATTGTGCGTCAAAATCCAAATTCTCACGTGATCTAAACTTGTTGCTAATATTTCTTCTAAAATTACGTAGCCACGTATTAACATCATACTTTTGTGGCTGCGGGGGATTATTATTGAAATAAGTCTGCCAACTTACTTTTCGAAGATTAGTCAGAGCATACCAAAATATATCATCCTGTCCTAAACCGCTTGGTATGCAAAAATTCATACCTAAATTGATTATACAACGAAATCTATGTGGAACATTATTAACCTTTGAAACATTAACTATACCCTCGTTCCCAATTGCCCGAGTAGCGTGATAAAGATTATCTAAAAAATGCCTTTCCCTTTGATTTTTAACTTTCACATGAAAATGTCGTTCTACCTTACGCCTGAGATTTTTCTTGGAGCGATTCGGTTTACGTGTACGCAATGGATTTGGAACAACCAATTGCTCTGCTAGCTGTTGACGGTGCTGTTCAATTTGCTCAAAAACACGTCGAACATCTTCCAATACAATCGGTTGAAGTGGTTGTTGTTGCTGTTGTTGTGGATCAACCACAAGCTGCTGTACAAGGTTCGCAAGGTCAAATGGCTGGTCCTCCTTAGCTGCCAATTGCAAGGCTTGTAGTCCCTGAGAACATCTACCAAGCTCCGCAGCCTGCAGTCCCTGAGTACATCTACCAAGCTCCGCAGCCTGCAGTCCCTGAGTACATCTACCAAGCTCCGCAGCCTGCAGTCCCTGAGAACATCTACCAAGCTCCGCAGCCTGCAGTCGTTGAGTCTCTCTCCAGAGCAAGGCGCTTTCTAACTCGTTGTTTTTTGCTAGGTCTCATGGTAATTTCTAAAATAACCGAAGCAGAACAAAATAAACCATATTAGTTGACATTTAATCAAAATAAACCGAGTATGAATTTATTATTAAATTTATTATTAATTTATTATTGAAAATTATTATTGAGGCTTATTAGTGTGCATGTGAAACGGGGAAAGTAAACCGTACCGTTGAATATTGATAAACGTGCTGTGAGGAAGTGGTCCAACTGTTGAAAATGGCAATTGTATGATTTAGCTTTTGGTGAAAATCTTTTGTACATTCAACAATCTGGCCAATCTGTGAAAAAAATTAAAGCCAACCCTGTAGGAATATGAAATCCTCGAACACATTTCATATTCCTACAGGATTGGTGATAATAACATTCATAATAATAATAAAATCCGTATCAAAACACATTTTTAGAGGTAGTCGTGGGCATTACCATTATGCTATCCAGCCAATTCATACCAGGAGATACATAGCTTAGGACTGCTTTAAAGCAATCGAAACGAATTAATACTAAATACTAGGGACACCACTACCTGCAATTATGCCATTGGATAAAGCAAGAAGCATTTAACCATACACATAATGCAGGGCGATGCTGCGTTACAATCTTTACGTCAGCTTGGGAACCAAACCACTTGAACAAATTGACTGGAGTGAGAATCGAACTCACTTAAACACGATGTCTACTAATGTTTCGATATTGATTGTGTTATTATCTCAAAATAGTAAGTAATCATTAAAATGATTACTTACCTTAATACAGATGCAAATGAGGTGGCTAGAATCCTGAGGTTCTTTTCCAACTGGGTATGCGGTAGCACTGGGCTGCAAATAATGTAATTTCTAAATTTTTATTCTCAGATCCTGACCTCCTGGGAACGTCTGTGGTCTGTAACAGAATAATGAAAGCGGTTTAATTTGATTAGCTTATGAAAACTTTCGAATGTTAACAAATGATTTTGAGATCAGCTTGCGCTACATAATTTGTGATAATATGTGTGATGATGAGTGAGTTTGCAGCGCTGCATTGCTTAAACTCAATAATTTCTTCTGTAGTACATATTACGTTCAAACTGGGGAAATAAAAGGTTGTACTCTATTCTACGTTGAATTTCAGTCCATTTGCGTTACTTTCCCTGTATATTATGGGATACCAGGATAGAACTTGGAAGTTTGGAATTCATTTTTCACTAGTTGGAATTACCTTTCCTCTTTTCTTTTCAATACAAACAATGAATTTTGGCACGTAAGTAATCAAGATTACTTACCCGAGAAAGTAATGCCTATTATTCCCCGGATCTGAACTTCTTTTCCAAAAAAGTGTGAGTGCGTACGTTTTTGATCTCCTTTCTCCTCACATCTACTTTCTATATATATTATAAATATTATATTTGCCATATTGTGGTTTTTCTTTTTTGTAGTAAAGGTAGCCGAAGGAGTTAAGGGACAAGAGGAACTGAAAATGATTTGCGTTTTAAACTTTACTTTTTAATATAACATAAAACTTCGATTTTAAAAATCAACTGTGGTGGGTAATTTTCACTTTTCTGAATGTTATTTACAATTTCAGTGCTACTAAGATACCTTACTCTAGCGAAAAACCCCGTGTCCAGATGCCAACTGCAGGCTCGCTGTAAATATACCATTCACTCTGAAATGAATACAGACAGAAAAGTTACTTTTATTCACCTTTAGCTTTTCAGTCTACGCAAAGTATTGAGTAACTTAGGAAAGGAGAGGAATTACCCTTTTAGGAATTTAGAGCAGCGAAGGAGTGAAATCTGTTACCAGTATTCAATATGTAAGGTTACTTTAAATTTACCTTCACTCAGGAGCAATGATTATGGGATGTTGATAATCATTCAGATCCAGGAAGGATGCTTTCACTTGGGCTTTTTCTTCTGATGAGGGGGACAGCCTGTTGCGAATGTAATGCTCCAGGCTCGCAAGCTGGATTTGAACTGATAGTGAGTTCTGCTAATGTATAGTTATCTATGAGGCAAAAGCGAATACATTATCAATCTTACAAGCGCAGTGCATATATTATTCATACAGAACGTCTTCCAGAAAAGTAAAATAGAGCAGGAGTAGAAGCTCGTTTGCACGACCGTATCTTCCGTTGAGATACAGATTCGGAAAAACACACACTGATATTACAAGACGAAACAAGACTTATTCTCTGTACCGTAATGTATAATAAAAATTGTATGGTTAAAAAAGTTGGCGTTTGAAAAGGAACACTGAAATAATTTACGTGCCAATTTCATGTAAATGTTTTGCATAATGTTATATTTATTTCGTTTCCCACTTCTCAAGTTTTATTTCATAGAAATTCGGTAGATAAGGAATTTTCACCGTTTTACTCTGGTAACAAGAATATCTAGTTTTTAAAAAAATATTTAGGAAATTTGTAACTTACGATTGACGAGACCTGGTTGTCAATAAGTAAAGTGCAGGCAAAATGTACTTCACAGTCACTCAAAGGAAACGTTAGTGGGGCGTTGTAAGACATCTAGATATTCGCCAAAGAAATCTGGAATAGCAGGAAAACAGGGAGGCTTGCTGGAGCACTGTAGTAGTCCGAGAGGCTAGGAGGCTGGCTATAGACTGATGGTAGTGAACAGGTCTCATCCTTCTGTTATATGAGGATTACAGAGGCAAAGCGTTGAGAAAATTACCTTTGCTAGTATGAAAAGACGACAAGCTGCCTTCTTGCTTTCACTTTCACCAATATTTAAGTGGAATGCTTTTGCTCTCTATGGAATAAACAGGTGCAGTATAGTGCATGTAAACTTGTTTGGTGAGAATTGCACTGCAATGAAACATGCAAACGAAATGTAAATTTTTTTTATACTGATCTCTTTCTCCTGATTACGTCAGCAAGAAGTTCATAAACCTGAATTGCTCTCTGGATTTTCTGCTGAATTCTATAGCTGGGTGGTCGGCTGAAATGAAAATTATTTTTCTTGAGGAAACCTTAGCTGCGTTTTTTTCTAGTGAAACCAAGTAAGGGGAATTTGTGTATTTTGCATTGCATGACTATGGCAGCTTGCTAGAAATGTGAATGTGTATGTAGATTCAATAAAGAGCATTTGGTAACGATGACGTTTGTTTTTTTAGCATAATAATACGGACCAAACATTTCTTTTAGGGAAACGAGAGATTTAGGTATTTGAGTGATGATATAATGTATGGATGAATGAACGAGTGGAGGAAGCATTTCCGTTTGTAAGATAATGGAGATACCTGTAGGAAAGGGAAAGATATGTATGACACTGTACGTTTGGAGTTAGATTTTGGATGAGACTTTTATATGCAGCAAACAAAATTGTCGAGATGGTGTCTGTGCTTAGTTATATTATATAGAGGTTGAAAGAGCATATTTTTTATGGCCGCATAAAAGTGTTGTTTGTATCTGTGTTGGAACGTATGCTTGGGTTTTTCCAATGTTACGGGGAGAAAGAGTTGCTGGAGGAACAGAGAGTTTATGCCTAATATGGGAAACATCGTGTGGTACAAGTTGGTTGTGTGACGTTGAGAAAACGATGAAAAATGCTTATGTACGGTCATGCTGCAAGTAAACCATGCCAAGTTGAAGCAAGAACGAGTTGTGCTCCTTCTACAATCGATATAAAGTGCATCACTATGCAATTCCGTTGTATAATAATGCCATTTGTTCACCACAAACCTTCTTCTATCAAGTACAAGCGTACATTCACGTTTCATCTTACGTTATACTGTCGGAACATGGCAAATGATATCAAATAATCTTGTTGATAGTGGTGATAATAGAAAGGCGACAGTGCACGATATATTCCTACTCAAAAGCTAACGCAAATGGCAATAAAGTACGAAAAATTCCATGCTTTCACTTGCTTTCTTTTTAGCCCAGCGTTGTAAAAAATATTACATTTGCAATATTGTGGTTTTCGTTTTGCGGAACAAATAGCCAAAAGGGATGATTTAAATAATGCGACGATAAGAACTGGGTTTTAAATGTAAAAAAGGCTAACTAAAAGGAATCGAAAGCCATGTAATGGAGTTTGAATACTAAATAGATTGGTTTGAGAGCTAATAATAGGGGTTGTTACGTTAAAAAAGCTATATTTGGATTGAATAGAGGCTGATTATTGAATATCTACCTAAAACTAAGTTAAATACTGTATCAAATTGTTGAATTGTGTAAGATTTTGTGGTATTTTGAGCTGTTTGTAGGTTATCAAGAGTTAAAACGAGCTCTCAGTTGGTAGCTTCCTGTAGTATATAAAACAGAACCCAAGTAAACTTCCTGCTTCGCAATTTTCGTGTATAATTTCAATGAAATCGTACAATGTTGTGTGTTTGAGCCCATGTATGTCTCCGTGAAAAGATGAGCAAGAAAATGGTACTTGTTTTTGGTGGTTGTAGGGGTTTGAGGACGAATTCCGTTTGACCAAACGCCACGCTGGGTATATATTAGCATTTAATTTGTGAGATCACAATGACTAATGAAGCTAATTTTTTAGGTGGAAAATGTTATGGATTGCTCTATTCTCTAATACCTAATGTAGCTAAACCAACGAGAGCAGAATAAATTTGATTTTCTAATTTTTAATTTAAGAAAATAAGGGATAAATCGTCGTTGTTGCAATATTTCATTAAAAAATTCCCAATATAGTTTTTATAAATATGAAAACACATTTTACTGGAAATTGGAGTGATAATATTGAACAATTTAGTTTGTTTCAATTTCGGAACTTTCTCCGTAACATCTTTTAGCCAAGTGGTTGTTTACCTACAACCACGACTATACGTAAATACGTACAAAAAGATAAGCTGATTCTCGATGCATTGAACTGTTAGCAACTTCTCCATGCGAAATAAAAAAGGATAGTAGTAAGAATACTGATAGCAGCGCAAATGTTATTTTTGTAGTTGAAATAAAAAATAATAATGACTTTGCGGACTAAACGTAGACTTTTTCCAAAAATGTGTTTCAGAAAATTGTATTTTCACCTACACAGCATGGGTTGCATACACTGTAAAATGCAGACATACTTTTGCTCATGAGTGACGTTTGGACCTTTCTCGTTATTCGTTAGGAACCAACGAAAAGCAAACATGTATTTATGTACGTATGCATGCAATGAAGTCGTTTTTTTTGTTGAGAAGACAATGGCTGTAATGCAATGCTAGGAAGCTGTATAATGTAGGAGGTGTGAATCTGCAGTTATCTAAGCGTACGGGTTATTTGGCGTTTAGCAGGCAAGTTGAACGAATGTTTTTCTGTGTATGCAGGCCATTTCAATTATTTCGTGTTACGTTTAGGAGATTCTATGGAGAATTGGAAATCTAGAAACTGTTTTGGGAGTTGTCTAGTTGAATTTCTTGTTCATAAATCAGCATTTTGGTTATCTCTTTTGGAAATTTTGGTGGAAAATTTTGTATGCGTGATCGGGCTTTAAAAGTAACATTAAAGTGGAATTTGTTACTTTGCCTGTAAAAAGTGCAGACAAGAATTTTGTGAAGGATACTAAAGCGACACTTGATTATATGCATTTGTTTGTTAGTTTCTTGTATATCTCATTAAATGGATTACAAAGTCGAAAGCGAAGAAGAATTCCTCACGCCACCTGAGGAACCAGCGCAAATTCATATTGATAATCAACCTACTCACCAGCAAGTCAAAACGGTTCCAGTTCAGGTGCCGTCAGACGAGCCAGAAGCGATTAAAATGACTAGCCAAGCAAACGATCTCCAAATTTCAGATGAAGAATATGAATATCCATATGAAATGGTCAAAAACTTGTATGAGGAGCAGCCCACTGGCCTAAATGATTCCAGCAAGTTAAACGCGTCAGCTCAGAATCAAAGCAAAGTTAGACCAGCTGCTGTTCCTGTTCCCAGAAGAGTAAAAGGTAATCAAAGTAGTAGAAATATAGAAGATTAACAAAAATAACTCTAAATATTATTTATTCAAAAACTTGGGTGTATTTAAAAACCTTCCTGGATACACTTATTTAGTTTAGCTATTTAAGAAGTTTAGCAAAAACTCTTTGATGTTTTTAAGAATTCTTGTCGATCTTTTTGTGTAAATAGTGATTTTTGAATGCATGTTCCCTTTTTTGATACAATACAGAATTTTAGAGTAAACATTGTTGGTTTTGATTTAAAAAAGGGAAAAGCAAATAGTAATTGGAAAACCTGACCGCGACAAAAATGACAAATCAAACTAATGATCATCAAATTTCAGATGAGGAATATGAATATCCCTGGCAACTTGTACGTCACATGTGGGAAGATCCGGTGGAGAATCAGCCTACCAGTTCTAATGATTACAGTAAGTTACACGCTTCTGATCGTGGTCAAATCAAAGTAGCAATCTTGAAGAAAAAGCAACTGTAAACCTACCTATAATTCAAAACGTGTGGTGTACTCATTTTTGCGTTCAAGTACACAGTTTTTAATTAAAAAGATCAATATTTTGCATTTATTTCCTATTTCAGATTGTTCACAGCATGCCCACCAAACCCCTCCGCAGTATGGGACTGATCCGTGTTGTTTAACGAAGATTTGTAAGATTTGCGAATATGTCACACGTAAGGATGTGATAAAAGGACCAGCGGGAGAATTCGTCATCACTGAAAACTTCACCTGCGAAAGTTGTCCAGTTATTTACGCAATTTTATGTAAAAAATGTCCAAAAATATATATTGGACATACTTTTTGGCAACTAAGAGATCGCATTGAACAACATTTAAAAAGTTTAGACGAGAAATGTAATAAGACGGAAATAATGAAACACTTCACTAACGTTCATGCAAAGGAAGATATGCAGATAACAGCCCTAGTCACTGCACCCCGGAACTACCATGAAAGGATCAATTTAGAGTCTCAGATTATAGGAAATCTCGGCACTTTATTTCCGTCAGGTCTCAACATGATTCCTTAACAGTTTTAAAACTTTTTGAATCTATTGTAAAGTATTGACATGTGTATTTTGAGCGTCAGTTTAGTTTATTTGTAGTAATATGAAACATTTTAGTAAGACAGCTTTCTAGTCGTTTGTTTGCGTGAATTAAAAACACGAAACTGTGTGGACACATAGCATCTTGGCTAAACCAAAAATTTAGGCACCGATGTTGTAGCAGCAGTTAGGTATTTAAAATCAAGTTTAATATAATTGTGTAAGCATAATATATAAGCAAAATGTGTAAAGCTTTGATTTTAAAATGTTCTGGCGCATATAAAATCGAAAAACGTTATAAAAATCAACCATTGTATGCAGATAAGAAATTCTGAAATAAAAACATTAATTAAGCATTGAGTAATGAAATCCTTAAAAGTTCATTACCACCATAAAAGCCCCTGAGTTACTTTCACTCATTTATTTATAGTACAGCAATTTGAACAGTTATTTGGTAAAGAATAGCTGCTAAAAAAGAGCTAAAAGTTTCCAACGTAGTAATTGTTCCTTTTCTTAAGTTCTATTCGATTGCAGAATTACTAAGATACACCAACTCTAGCAACTTATCAGTGTCCAGAAGCCAACTGACAGGTCACTGTAGATATACCATTCACTCTTGCATTGAATAGAGCTAAAAAAAAGTAAAAATTACTTGTGTTAACGTTAACCTCCGAAGTCTGGTGAGGTATGGAAATGTGTCAATTTGAAGTAAGTGTGATAAGTTAATAAGAACAGTAATTTTGTACTATTTTTTCTCTTATTGTCTCTGCTTAAACACCTTTTTTCAAATCGCTTTGCAGAATTTGTACTTTTCCGGCTCCCAAGTCGACCATGGACGGCTATAGCCCTTCCATGTGATCAAAAACTGGCGTTTATCACACTTTTTGAGGACTTCTAGAATCTTTGCTAGCTCAAAATCCAACAGTATTTAATGAATTGCCTAAAATCACTGAAAAACTGTAAATACAATGAAAAGCTTTAATTTTACGTTAAAAATACAAAACTCACCTCATATTCTTCATTCTAGTTATCAGTCTGGAGTCTCTGGCCTGGAATTTTAGGTGTGGATGAAAACCTCGCTGGCTGCTCCTCTTCCACATTTTTCTTGGCAAAGGGCCTGTTTCCACTGTCGGTTTGTAATTGTTTGTTAACTTTCTGAAAATCTTCGTTCCTCATCGAGATTGTGAAACCGTCTCGTGCCATTATCTTCAAAAAATACTATAAATCAAAACAATCAATAATTAAGATAACATTATTTATTAAAATCTGCACAAGAATTTACATAAAAATTGAAAATGCTTCGCAGTGTTATTTGATTTTATTTAAATAAAAATATACACACGCTACCAATTTGAGAACTTTTATGTTTGTCAATTCAAATAGATGAGTGATGAGGTACTCGAAAGCAAGGAAATGGAAATAGTTAATTTTTTAGTTTATCGCACTCACGAAGTCTATGTAGTTATAGCAAACCATTAGCTAATGTTCAAATTAGGAGTAAATTCTGAGTACCCACTCAAACTCTTTCCCTTTTTTCTGCATCTCACACTTCAAATTAAACGAAAAGCATTGAGAGGAGTATGCGATAAAAGCCAAGCTGGGGTTTTTAAAGGGGAAAAAATCTAGGCAATGCATACTATGTACTTTCTCGCTTTGAGATTGTAACATGGGCTGACTACGGAGATGATGGTGATGATGACAATGATGAAAGAGAAAACATAGTGTTTTGGTATATGTAAATATACATAGAAAAGATGCAAAAAAACCGCACCCAAAAAATCAATAATAATATTATAGCATTTAAAATGCATCGAACACAGTATCTCATTGAGCCCCAATGTTGATTTTGTAAGCTGCATTTAGTTTGAATACTTCTGTTTTACCCATGGACTAGGTATTTTATGCATAACTGCACGGGGTTGTGTACACTACGTCTTGTTTTGGTGTTTGGGAATGGATCATTTGTTACAAAATTTAACTGCACATCAATTAAGTCACGTAGGTGGTAACCGATTGAGCAGTAAGTATTGATGATCATCAATTATACCGCGGAGTCTGATAATTTGAAACTTATCAACTTAGAGAGATTAGTTTTTGCGATGGGAGAGTTGATTTTAGAAATATTTATTTTGGTTGCCTATCAATCAAGGAAGATAACTAATGTGTTTCATAATGCTACAGATTCATAATTAATTGCCAACTTTATGCGGTGTTGTTTCAGGTTGTTGGCGCTTGGCTGCAGATGGCAATTGGAATGTGAACAATTTCTACTCTTACTTCCTCCACCACTACCAAAGCGTGCAAGTCAGGTCCCAGATGAGACTCACAAGCATTTGACAGAAAGATGAGGGG
>JAQGAP010001254.1:0-21567 GCA_034697805.1 Orchesella bifasciata | reverse complement strand
TACAATGCCGTTACCTGAAGACTGAGGACTGAACATCCCACCTTTAGATCGAGTGTTATATTCGAATTCCTTCGACGCCCGTTCCACATCTTGCCCAGCGGTGCTGGCTAATTTTGCCACTTGTTCAGGAGCAGGTATCCTAGCGCTTGCTGAATTCGAAGCGACGTTGTCGCCACTTTCACCTTGACTCGTGTCCGTTGAGGCAGGTTGACTATCACTTTCCCCTATATTATTTGAGATGGGAAGTTCCTGTTGATTCTCGATTTCACTTGAGCCAATTGAAATTGGGTCTTCCAACCCATTTTCACTGCTACTGTTGTTGGAAATGTCCTCCGCTTCAACCTTTATAGTTGGAAGGGGGCCAGCAACACAAGGTGTACATGGGGTGACCTTGAGTCTTTTACTTCCAGAAGAATCACTGTTGCACGTCCCACCCCTTTTTACCACACTCTGATTAGCAGCAAATGGTGTGGATGCAACTGAAGTTTCCTCACCAGAAGCCTGCAGACTCCTGTTCTGCTCACTTTCTATAACCGTCGGAATAACTAAGGGTATAACAACCGTAGATATTGATGATTTGTTGCAAAGGCTTCTGCCTAGTGCTACTTCCCCATCCCCTATTTCAATTTCCTTGGCCATTATTATATCGTATCTCAGCTTAATCTACCGACACTATTAGGAAAAATGCACGTCTATGCACTGGGAGCACTTTCAGAAAATAAGCTAAGAAGACGGTGCTAATTGCTCCTCAAGAACTTTTCATGTCGTGAAACTTATCGTGTTCATCAATTCAGAAAAGCCACTCTTTCCGACATTTGACTTTCATCATAATGTTTGAGGGTACGTTAATAATTTAACTCATATTAATTGTCTTTCTATACAATACACAAGTGTAATATATGCAGTACGGTAACACTGACTGCAAGTACTGTCATACAACATTGCTTTCTTCCATCAAATACATATCTACAGATACTGATGTACTGGTATCGTTAAACGTGAATCGAGCGACAAAGAGAAACGAACAAATGATAAAAATATTCGTCTCTAAAATTTACATATCGTACATATCGCAATTAAATGACATCCTGTAAGCATGAACATGATAGCTCGTAATGCTAGTAGCTGGATACGAACTGATTTATGCAGAAGTTTTCGTGAGTAGATTAAACATAGTATAAGACACTTACGTAGGCTACCAAGATGCTAGTGATCATGTAAACTGGGGCTTGTGTTTTGACTCAGAGCGGACTCAGACCAGAAAGTACATAATCCGTCAATTAACCTTTAAGCACGGATTTTATGAAACCTACTACCTATACATAGGGAATAGTCTTCGAAGTACCAACCGTTAAAGTTAATGTAATAAATCTTTCATTCATAATAATTCAATTTATTGGGTTAGTAAAACAAATGCATTCATTTAAATGAACCAAATTATCTCATGACAATGGCATAAATGAGTATGCAGCCAACACAATGAATTGTATTCCATTTAAACAAGAGAGAACGTGCTCCACTTAAATCATCTAAATGTTTGTCGTCTTAGTACGGTCTATATAGCCATGAACTAGTAGGCATTTGGTAAACACGTAAAACCAGACCAAGAAAGCTGAAAAGAGTTTACGAGAATTTTTGGAACCTAGTCAGGAAGCAGATACAAATCTGATTCTGAAGGAAGAACTAATCAAATGCATAGGAGCATAATCTAAAGAATGAAGCATGTATGAATGACAATCTACCTTTGGAAGCAGCATACTGGATAAAATGGAATGGAGAAAACTAAAACTGTCATATATAACGAAGGCGTGTTAGACATATTCAAGGCATGTACTGTGCTATAAACAGCCAATTCACACAAAACAACAATTAATAACATCCCAATACAACAAGATGAGGGCGCATATCATGATCATGAACGTGGATTATGATTGGGAGAACTTGAGAAGGAGGAAATTGCACACAAATGCTTTTGCTTCGCAACACGCAACTCCTTGCAGCAGAAGGAAGACAAGATGTAGAGGAGAAAGGGTACTCGCTAAACAGTACTGCGTTTATGCTGCAAGGTATGAGATGCGTTGTATGTAAGTACGCTGCGCTCAAGAACTGTGTAAGCGAAAGGTAACCGGTGCACAGAGACAGCGATGATAGATGAATGTGCCTATTGCATTAGGTATGTAACGTGGGCTAGGCTTTAGGATTAGTTAACACGCTGGACTTCCTGACAGTGATCAGGGAAAGCTTAAAAATTAAAAGCTGGCCTCGCTTTTGCTTATTAGAATTAAATTAGATTCATAAATCCTAACAAAACTCCGTGATGGCTTTTCTGCTGCATTTTTTCTTGTCGTGATTGTAATTTTCATGCATCAATATCATAAATTAAGTACCATATCAAAGAACCGTGAATTGTAAAGTGGTTCTGTGAACAAGTATAAAATTTTGACGTTTATATATTTTCTCGTAATGTAACTAAAGTTGAAAGGAGCGAAAATATGATGACCACGGGCTCGATAATCCTTAACAGTCAGACAGAATCCAATAGTTATGCGACGCTGACCCTAATTTGGTAATTAGCTTTTCGTGTCCCAAAACTACATACTAGTTTAACTAGTAGAAAACGACATACTTTGTATCCAGTTGACCTGAGCTATCTATGATGAAAATATTTTTTAAATCCCAAATTTGGTCCCTCGCTATATACCTGGGCCTACACGTTTTATTATAATAATAGTTCAATTATACAAGAAATAGTCCAATTGATACTGTTTAGTATTTCTATTTATTCCAGTGTGACTGTCCTTTTTAAGTAAGTATCAACAAGCGTAGGGATTTGTGTTTTGAGGCAAGAAGGAATGAAGCTTTTCTGAAAAATATAAAATGGATCAGAACGCACAGTTCATATGTAAGCTTGTTCCTTTCGTACCTAAGCTGAAAACATGCTAAAATGTAAGTCTTCTGTTGCGGTACCCAAAAAGTGGTTTTGTAAGCATGAATTCAGGTATGAAACATTATGTTATCATGCATGATTCTCGAAAAATTTGACATTTCATGCCACTTTGTTGTCTCCAATGTAAAGTCGCTTTGAGTAAAAAATAGTTTTCAACTCCTCGGATCACTTGATTTTGAGTATTCAGATTCAGACAAAGTGTCAAACTGAATCGTAATAACTTGCAGTTTTTGGATTTATTTGTCACTTATTTAAATATGGAAGAGGGACAAATTAATGTTATATTGCTGGACTCATCTTCAGAGGATGAATCTGAAAGCGGAAGTAAAGTGTCTCTTGTTGTTCAAGTTGACCGAGCCGAAATTAAGAAGAGAAAAACTTCATCATCCAAAAGTAACGCAAAATACAAATATAAAGTTGTTGAATAGAAATAGAAGTATAAAAAAGATGTATAGTCCGATTTATGGGCTGATTGCTGGTATGTTCATGAAGATTTTTGTGTGTAGCTTGTACAGGTAATGCTTTTGAGACGAATTGTGATGAAGAATCCCAAACGCTAGCTGCAGAGCGACGTCAACTGGAAGAGGAAAAGCTGAAATTAAAACGGGAAAGGAAAGCGTTTGAGAAGAGGAAGATGGTTACTCATTTAGATAATCAGCAAGTTCTTCGCCGTCTCAAGGAGATCAATAGAATCATAAAAAAGGCAAACAAACATTTGTTAGACACTGAAAAACGGACTGAAGATACTGAACAACGACTGCAACAATTATTAAAACGTAGTCAGGAAACGGATGACATTCTGAAGCTCAAAGATGAGCAGGTTAAAGCCATTGAATTGCGCTTGGACCAAAAAGTCAGTCTTGTAAACGAAGCAAAGAAAGCTCTGGATAAGATGAAACGTCAAGCTACCAACGCAAGCGGCATACTGGACAGACTGGAACGGAGAAAACGCAAATTATTGGAACAACAATAAGCCATCGAAAGAGAAAGTTAATCAACCAGTGAGAATCAAACCCCTGTGAATGCGTATCATGGCCCGATTTCTTGTAAGATTATCCGTGGCAATAAAAACAAATTACTTTTCAAAGGTAAAAATTTATGCTGTGCGTAAATTGCTTCATCAAATCGTGTTTATCATTAACTTTATTGCTAACTAATTTTCAAGCGCCATTTGGCAAGAAATCATTAAATAAGGAAGAACAAATAATAAATTTATTCTAGAATTATTACAGTTAAAACACAAATTACATTAGCTAAACACATTTACGTTTGCACTTGATTAATAGAGCTAAAATTTACTTTAAAACCTGCCCAACTTCATATAACTAAACCAAACAAACTTTTTTGAATTTTATATACAAATATTACTACCTCCAGCAAACAATATTCCATAATACGAAATTTTCATACAGAAGAATAAAGGTTGTGTACACATTGTTAATTAAACTCATAAAAAACCATATTAACCCGACAGAACAAGATCCCGATGTTCTGATTTAATATTTTATTGAAGTCTGATCGGCACTTGTAGTTTTACGATTATAAATCCACTTAAGTTACCACTAACATCTTAGTGCAACAGTTGTAGCAGGCCTTACTGTTTATATATATATATGTATAAATAGCCTATGGCCTTTGGAACTGTCAAACTCGCTTTATTTTTTTTGTAAACTATAAACAGTTTAAAAAAAATAAAGTGAGTTTGACAGTCCCTCACTGCTGGGGCCTGCAGGACCCAATCCAGCCAAGTAAGCCAGTTTGTGGGCATACTGAGAAGGCACTGGGACGGCGACAGTGACCCACTTGTTTGAGTTCCTGCGACACATTATCAAGCTGAAACGTTGCATATTTTCTGGACCAACAGCTTGGCTACTAAACAAAACAGTATAGCTGACATGAGAAATAATTCCCTGTGCAGAGGGCTGGGGGACCAAATAAAAGTGGTATCTGTAATGCACAAAATTATTTTTTCAGATTTCATGCACACAAACAAAGTTCTTGTTGAACACATTCAAATCTGATCAAATATATTTCTTTCACAAACCGCTCCGGATAAGCGTTGACATTGTCAACTGTTCCAGTTTCTGGATTAACTTCCTTTCCATTACAAACGAACCTCTTTCAACTGTTTAAGACACGAAATGTTCACAACTTCACCTGCTCAAATGATGCAATGATTTTGTAGAATATAAACAATACTAATATGCATATATGAATTTAGAGCACGACAAAGTCAAAGTCTACAAAATCCCATTTTGAGATACAAGAATACTCATACCCATCTAAGACTAAGATATACTAAACATTATTATTAGAGTAGAAACTAAATGTGATTACATGGAGGCTCATAAAAAACTCTCGTATAACATAGCTAAAAAATTACCGGAAAACAATACTAACAATGCTAAAATGTAAACATTTTTATGTCAATATAATTACAATTGTTTTGATAACCAAACACAACTTGATTTTAAACATTGAATCACTTCTTAGCTGCTGTGTTGCTCAGAATCTCGTCGAAGTGCTGCCATAAGAGTTCATCCACTTTTCCCACATATTCCAAGTGAAACACATAGTACAGATAATATGATGCCAGAAGTGCATTGTAGAGGTTCATTCCCGACAATATCTGTACCTGCTCGCAGTAAAAGACTGCTTTTGCCTCTGTCCAATGACAAAGAGAGAAGTCCTGATCAGAATTCCCCGTCTCAACAGTTTCATTGAAATTAATACTGGGTTGCATCCGTTTTGTATTAGCAGATGAACCCTTAAAATACACAGAAAAAAGCAAACGTAAATTACCTTCTTTTTAATGAGCAGAAAGTAAAAACTATTTCATTTGAATTTACCGAAGAAGCATAGATGACAAAGTCATTCTGCCATTGTCCATTTGTCTTGTCGCAAAGGAAAGCCCTTATCTCTGCCTCTGTAACACACACTATAATAAAATAGTTTATACATATATGCTATACACAAACTAGTTTGATTTGGAATATTGAAGCACTTACATTCGTGCGGACTGCTAACCGGGTTCGGAAGTACACAGGCAGACTCAGCCTTTCTGCAGTTAAACGGACACGATTTATGAAGATCCATATCAGCAGTTAACATTTCGACGAAAAGATTTTCAAAGTGTTCAATGTCTTTTCCCGTGACTCGTTGAAATTCAAGTCGAACCTGGAAATGACATTCGAATAATAAATTAATCATAGTTAGCATTGGAAATAAAAATTGAAAAAATTACATTTCCAATTCGTGCTTTCCATCTATTACGTACTTGACCGAAGTCCGTCAGTTGCGGATACTTTTGCATAAGAAAACTCATTTTTGGGATTTTTCTTGTAACTAAATGTCTGCGGGATTTAAAGGTTTTTGCCAGACACTTGACTGGCGTAACTTCTTGCATCATTTCCATTCTGCAGATTCTGAAATGCAAAAAAAAATATTAGAACTCCATCATCAAAAACCATCATCCTAGCAAATACATTCGGCCAGTTTGTCAGTTATGCATTGTGGTGTTTTTTACTTAAAAAATTGCAAAGATTAATTTCAGATATCAAGTAACTCTATCTTACCAATTTTAAGTGTTGAGTAGTTAGCAGCTTTCTCGTACAACAAGGTTCATATGTGTTCTTTGTTAGTTGACAAATAACGCAAAAAACGGACGTAAACCGGCTTAAATAAGACAACTGGAAATCGACTGACAACAAAAGCTTAGTATGCCGGGCTTAAATAAGAAATGCCAGTATGTCTGTCCAACTTATGAAACACATTTAGAAAGGATGTCAAACAATAGGCTCAGGTTCGCATTGGATGTTTGTAGAAATTTCAACTGTATTGTGCCATTATGATTTAAACGCAACCTAAAAATGCTGCAGCGTATTTACGAATGAACATCAGTTGTGATTCAGAAAACTAGGTACCCCCGAATCAGTTATGTTCATCAAACGCATTTAAACCTTTTTGCATAGTTGTAAGTGTGCTGAGAGCTTCGATTGATATTGAGACTTCATAAATGCCCATCATTCATAATTCATGCACCTTAAAAAACGTAGACCCGGATCATGAAAGTAAAATCCAGTTCATTTTCGTCAGTTGGTCAAAATGCCAATATGCATGTAGCGGCGAGATGACAAAGAATGGACTTGTACATAGAAAATGATACCCTTGTTTCTATTTTACCGTTTCAGGTCCTCCAGCAACCACAGAATAATCAATTCATTCATTACGGTTTGGTCGTTGGTCGTCTTTACGTCTAGGTGCACTAGAAGCGGCTCTTTTTGATGAGTCATCTTTGCAGTTCATATTTTTTTAAAGGTGTTCCAAAAATAACACGTGCTTAGTTTAGAATGAAATGGGTCATTCATAGTTCCTAAACCCCTTCACAAGTCACGTAGCATATGATGTATGGGCAAATAGATAAGAAAAATCGGACTTAATTATTTCGGAAGGAAGATTATTTCTGATAATGAGTACGTTGTTTAAAAATGCGAAAGATGAGAATTAGCTGGTATTTAGGTACAACAGACAACTGAGCGACTAGAAGTCTACTAGCTTAAATGACTTCAAAATGGAATACCCCAACCGGTATCAATGCATGAGTATTCAACTAGGGAAAATAATGGTAATCTGAGTTATTTTTCAAAATATTGCTAACGTTGTTATGTAGTTAGTGCTCTAGATTGCATATGCATTGTTGTTATTATTATTATTATTATTAATTATTCACAGACCTTTTCATTACATATTAACAGATCCAAAGTCTAACCTGTAACTTTTGACTATGTTATGTTATACTTAGGATATTATAACTACCATACAAGCTACCTAGCACAGACTGGCTAGTTTACAAAGACCATCTTCTCTGGAAAACATTACCTTAACAATGCTACGCATTATAAAATTATCTAGTTTCACAATTCGAAGCATGGATGAATATGTATCTCTCTTACGTGAGTATTCTAGATTTCCAAGTCTACGTTGAACAAAGGCAGTAGAGGCACTACATGACCTTTCCGAACGGAAAATTCTTCGTAGTGGATTATTGAAGGCAACGAATACAGGAGATCGCTTATCAATATCTTGCTGCCATAAGCTGCAGCAAGTTATGAATACTCCTATTTCCAATAAGCTACATTACAATCGACAAACAGCGACGAGAGAGCACGTTTCAAATTTTAATTGGCTATTATACACACTTAATAGTAATATGATACAGGGGAGGAACTAGTATAAACATTCCAGCATTCCCAGATCATCCCAACTTTTGAATTGTACTCCTTTCACGAAATTTTTCTGTCCTCAAAACTGAATGAAATTTCGATTTATGTCAAAAAGTAAAATGTTCCTTTAGCTGACTCCACTTTTAGTACACATTGTCGGGGACACTTGCTAGGTGGACCGCAGTTCACCCAACGCTGATTTTCAAATGCGTCATTTTATTTCAGAGTAAACAAGCTGTCCAAAACCTTCTAGGAGGATTTTGATTGTGATAAAATGTCATCTTAACAACAGAGAAAGCCCTTCCAAATGTCTTAGAGACATGCGGGGAAAAAAGGAAGATAGAGAAAGATTGACACACGTTTAATTTCTGATACCGCCAATCACTTCTAAAAAAATGATTTTATTAAAGTATTACATTGTACACAAAACGTAGATAGAGAATAAGATGAGAAGGTAAAGCATCTACTGGGAAACTTCCGACAGGAACTCACATTAGGTTGCACATCACACTATATATGAAGCGTGATGTTTTCCTGGAAAAGAAAGTTGGACAGAAAAAGTATGAGTCTTTATGGCGTTTGTGGCAGCCGGTTTATCAGCTTCGTTTGTCTTGTCATTCAATTTATGCTAGTTGATTTTTGTACATGCTTGAGCAGACATTCTACCTGATGCTTTTCGAAGAGGGAGGAAAAGGAAACGAAAACATCCTCAAAACCATGAAAGTATGAAAGTAACAGGTATCCGAATTACTCGGATTTGCTTAACCTGGCTAATATGAGTAGCTCTTGAGATTTATGGAGAAATCTCTTAGGCTCTGTCAAATATCAATCGATTTGTAGATTATTGAGAAACAAATTTTATCGTATCATTTTCAGTGTTTGACGCATTGTAATATTATATTTGCAGGTTATGTTTCAAGCTTTTGAATTTTTTTGATACGTGTATGCGTATGCAAGATTTTATTCCATCTCGAATTTCTTTTTATGGCTGATTGGCGGTGACGAAAAACAAACGTACAAGTTAGCATAATTCATGCTGTAAAGGAAAGATAATTCTTTGTAAAGTCAGAGTTGAAATTGTACCATTATTTTGAATGGTATTAAATCCTCCTCGCTTGGCCGTGGAGTCGGCATTCGACTTTCTAACCAAGCAAAATCGAGTTTTGTATGTTTTCAATGCATTAGTTTGGCATAGGTACGTAAAATACATGAATGCATACCATTGTTGTTGTAGGTTTCTGCAGCTGCCGGAATATGCATATTTTTTTGTATGTGTTTTCATTTTTAAACTTCTTCAAAGATTTTATTTGGGCTTCCCTACATCCATCCATATACTTAAGCTCCTTACTTATCCGTCAACATTCCCCTGTATCCACTTAACCTCAAATGTCTCGAAGGTTTTCTAGAGCTAAAGCTGATGCAGTGCAACTCGCAAGCTAAAAGATTTGCCCTTCTACATCCTCATACACCGAAGCAATTTAGAAAGGACAACATGCGTTCAGTAACAGTAAATAAAGCCACATATATCATATGATGATGATCATCGTCATCCGCAAATTCTAGTAAAATCTCTGGGACCACTTTCTCTGGTACTTTCCACACCAGTTCATCTCTCTTTCAATCTTTTCTCTGCAATGTAAACATAATATATATGGTATTAAGTATCATGCATCATAATTTGCTTTGTGAAAGGAAGGAACTCATGTTAAAAACAATTTTAAACTTGCTTAGCTGGAACACCCAGGCCTCTTCAACTTTGAGACACTACTCATCCTATCCTCATCTACTCCACTTCTGTCTGCCTTGCAGTAACTGTTATTGGGTGGTATAGTGGTGGTTGTACATTGTACATATTCATAAGATGCGAGATTTAGCCGATGAACAAAGTGTGTACATAATTATACACTGTTCCGGAATGGCCGACATAAGAGGCATAAAACTCCGTTTGATGGCTCATGCATATCATTATGTTGTGATACGCTTAAATAATAATAATATATTCATAGTTGTATTGCATTGCATCATCATACACACATACTCTCTCTTCAAGAAAATAAATAAACAAGTTTGGAAGACAGATAGAGCCTCGAGAAAGGGAAAGGAACCTGAAGGAATTTGTAACAAGCTTTTCATCTCCTTCCTTCCTCCTCAAATCTCTTTCTTTCGGGACACCGGACGGAGAAAGTTTTCTTGTTGCTATTCTATTGCTGACTAAAATCCCACTCGACTCACTCACTCGTCGTCGTCGTCGTCATCATGAGAAAAAAGTGGAGAGAGTCGAGCATGTAGTCTAGTGTATAGTGAGAGACGTGGATAGCATTTCTTCTTTCCTTGTTCTCATTTTCCCATGAAAAAAAAACGCTGACTCTGTCCGAGCCACAGCTTCCACTTTATTTTCTGCAAAAACACAAACATTGTCAGTTGGAATTATGCAGATCCTCAACACGCCACGTCGCGTCGTCATCTTCTGTGATAACATAACAGAATATAATATATCATCACATCTTTCCAAGAAGCTCTTTTTTATTCATTCCTGAAAAAAGGACAAGAAATCAAGGCTCAACTCCTTGCTTTTTCACTAGTATCTAAGCCCAGCAAAACTTTAGATGGACGGTGGGTTGGACTGGCTGGCTGGACATATTATCTCCCTTCCGGTCTAAAAACTCATGTTTCACTTCCGAGTTAAAGTGGAGGAGATGAATTCATTTCGTGACATGGATGAAATGAAACTCATGTAAAAATACATTTCCGTTTCTTTCTTACATTATAAGTCAGCGTGATTGCTTGATATAGATATGTGCATATATAACACACACATTTACATTCTCTGAGCCAGCGCTGAGCACTGGATAGTCTCTGGAGAATCCACTCGCCTCCACCAGTATAAATATTATACACACATAACAACTCCAAGCGAAAAGTTTTTGGTCTTAAACTTTTTCGCTTAATAATATTATTCCTGTTCCATGAAAATGTGTAGGTGTCTATCTCGCATGGCATAGTAGTTTGCCTGGGCTACATAAAAGTACATGTATGGTAGAGTGCCCTTTTGATGCATGCATATGTGCTTATATAACGTTAATATATGTGTACATGTGTCTCTAGCCTCTTATTCCACACTGTGTGATGATCATGACGATGTTGATGATGGCCAGCCAAGGCATGGAAAAATAAAACCTTTTTCTCTTCTTCCACACAGAATAACCTTTCCTCTCCTCCTGTCAGCTGTTCTCTCTATTCAATCCGATTGTGTTCTCATTCTTCTCCCTGTTCCTGGAAAACAAAAGGTTTTTGCAACACTGGACAGGAACATAATAATCATGAGAGTTGCTCAATTAGAGACTGTGCACTTTGTTCAGCTCGTTAAATTACAAGTTAGTTTCTGTCTACTACTTTTGAGCTGCAGCAGCGGCTGCGGTAAAGAAGTAAGCATGTAGCTGACTTGATTATGTGGATATACAATTAAACCAAATGGATATTGATAACAAGTTAGTGAGAGTGAAAAAAGACAAAACTGTGAATAATTTTATCCCCACAGGCAATACAAATCTTGGGAGAGGCTGTTAGCAAGCAATAATAACAACATTAAAAGACGAAGCAAGAAAAAAGCTCACTGGGATTTCATTTTTATTGCTCATAGATAATATTTTTCTGTTTTTAAGTATAAAATGTGAATAACAAGTACAAAACTAAAACTGATAGAATCAAGACTACGATACGGCAAGAATCAAGTGGCTCAACAAAGTGACTCAGAACTCCGCCATAACTTTGTCTTCTGTTGGGTAAGTAGTAGAGAAGATCATCATGAATCAGCATGTCATAATAATTGTGATGTTGTAAACACGTCTCTTGTGGAATCTGATACGCTTTTCTTTTGACTATAAGCTCATGAAGTGGTTTTATTTTCATGATGTTAATTTAAGCCCACCCAAAAAGTGAGCATCAATAAGCCTATGTTTTTACTTAGCCTTTCATAAGCATATTATGTTTTTGTAAAGAAGCTCATTATTTATCCCACTTCAATATCGTACCACCACCACCACCGTGTTCTGTCAGACTGATTTGATCTCTTTTCCAGAAATACTTCACATCTTTGCTTCAAAAAAGTGCTTGGATGCTCTCGAGAAATGTAATCGACATTCCATCATAAATATTCTCTAAATAAACAGCAAATCCTTTCGTATTTTCATGTTTTCTTTGTTGGGACAGTTGTGTACATAAAATACGTTTGGTGAGTCACGTACATGCTCACGCTCATAAAGTTCCATCCGCTCCAATCCACGCAAATACTTTTCCAGACGGAATATCATCACTTGTTTGCAGAATTGAGCTGAATTAGTACACAATTTTTTTTCTGGATTTATTATTACAATTATGATGAATGTCCCCAAGCTTTTTAATGCGCCCACACACATACTCCAGCATGTTGACGAGGAACAAACTGTACTACACTAACGTTAAGATAACGGCAAGATCATGAGAGGACGCATGATTGCAAAAATATTTCAAAATGTGAGGCCGAATATATCCAAGCAACTTGTAACATATTTGTATAATATTGATCCATGATCTCCTCCCATCTCATCTCTTTTCTCCGTGTACATAGTTGTCATATTCGAGTGTTGCAAGTTTTTAAAAGGGTCTAAATAAAAAGAGGAATGGGAATTGCGAATAATACAATCTCGCATTCACTCCTCACGCTCCTCGAGAACGTGAGAACCTGCCGTTCATACGTACTTTGACAGAACTATCGTATCCTATTATTGTAGGGAGAACTACAGACGTACATTTTTTATTGTAATGTAACAAAACAGTTCTCATGCTCAGTTAACCTTTGCTACACAAGTATGAGCGTTGTTAGCTCCCTTCTTCCAAAGAAATACAAAGAGAACAAAAACAGCGTCTAGTTTTCCTTTCCCTTTCTCTTAACTTTTTGATCATCATGATCAGGATAATTTTTTGTTGGCATGTTTCATTATTTTTCTCTCTCCTTCTCACACGTTGCTAGACATAATCAGAGTAATTATTTATTTTTAACGGGTTTACGTACTTTATAGGGGGAGAAAAAACAATAAGATTCACTTTTCATTTCACTTCTATAAAAAGATTATGCTCAGATTGACTTCGTAGAAGGATGATGATAATGATATCTCCGCATAGGCAATCTTTCGTTGATCATAAGCGTTTATATGAGTGACTGACCAAATAAATGAATTGGTTGGGATGAGGTAGGCGTGTGTGTAGAAGTAATGCTGTACACATGAGTACGAAAAAAACTGCATGCCATTTTTTCCCTTCAAATCCTTCTTCTTTCTTCAATAAATTCGAAAACGCATACATCGTTGCACATGCTATGCAATTTTTGAACATGTAATCACTAGAGCATATAAAAATATCTCTCTCCCTCACTTACTCTTGACTTGAAGCAGTGGCCTATATTCGTTTTCAGAGATTCATTTTTTCTTCTTCTAACATAATTTTACGGATGTGTTTGTAAAAAAAATCTTCCTTCTCTTCACATGAAAGAGAGGATGATGATGATCATCATCATTCATTCATTCATCATTGGCCACCAACTACCATCTTCTTTGTATTTCCTTCCCCAAAAATATCCACAAATTTCTATTTTAGAAGAAGAGAAGTGTAAAAGATAAGCTGCATTTTTCCTTTGTTATTGCTGGCGATAAATTAATAAACAAAACGATACTTGATGGAGATGCGTGTTGGTTTTTCAGTTTGACTGACTGACTCAAGCTTTTCCCTTTTTGTCTGTGGTTGGTTTTCCTTCTTCAAAATTCAAAAAATGTGTTATTTCAGCTATCATATCACTTGATATCATTTCCTTCCGCTAAGTAGCCTCCTAATTGTATTAGAGCAAGCTTATCAATCACACATTATCATGCATGTAGTGTATTGATTCTCTCACACTTGCCAAAAAAACCCCCACTTCTTCCTGTCCTGCTACCTAAAGTGGATGGGGGATATGCTGTAACAAAAAAAACCTTTCCCTTCACCGTATTCCTTCGCATCTCATCATCATAATCAGTTATGATCATGATAATCACATCAAGCTTGTCTTTTGGCATAAGGTTAATATGCACATTATAATATAAAGTGTGCCTATGTGAATAAAATTGAAATGACGATGAATTTGGAGAAGAGAGAGATGATGTGGTGCGGTGACGTGAAGTGAATTGCTCTACTTGTGTAGTTGTTTGTAATTCGTATTATTACGAGCAGCACACTCGCACAACATGATATTATTTCGCAAATAAAATACCCTTTTGCTTTTTTCTGTTTCTCCCTCTTCTTCTTCATCTCTATATTTTTATTGTGTTCTTTTTGCCAACATTGAAAACATCTCTCATCATTCTAAATGATGATGATAATGATGATCACCATAAAGGAAGAAGGACCACTAGGAATATCAAAAGTTAGTTGCATGCAGGCATCCCACACCACACCACACCATGTGCTCCTCTTCTCACAATCATACAGATCAGGAGAACACAATGGCTAAAGGTAGATAGAATTTAGACGGAGAGTGATGCGAGCCAACAGAACACACACATGGATATCATTCATGAGCTTTTGATATCAAGCTGTAAAAGCATATGTCCATACGCTGTCTTGCAGAGCGAGACTGCAGCTTTGCCAGTTGCACTCTCCTATATAGACAAAGATTTATAGCGACTTGGTTCCTTGAGATCGTCATATCCACTTTTTTCACGTAAAGTGATTATGATGGAGTGGATAAGTAAGTAATGGTTTCGTTGGTGGCTGTGGCTATATTATGGGTAGGCTAGCCTCAATGAATTTGTATATCTTTCTCATATTTCTTTTTATCAATTTTTCCTTTGTGTTGCCAAACGAGTGAGTGCACCTTGCTTGCAATTCTGTGTGCATGCACCATGTGTACGAACGAATGAATGTTATGTGTAATGTAATGTGATACGATGATTCTTTTGCGGCTAACTCTTATTTTTTTGCTAGTTGACTCACACCGCTTCTCCTGCATTGCTCTGAGGTTCTAAGTACACAACTGCATACAAATCACTGGCTCTGGTTTGGTTGGATATCAAAGTCGCCCTGTCAGTCAGTCAGTAGCGTGAGAAGCCGTGAAGTGTGAGCAGTTCGTCTGTTCACTTCGTCACTCTGTCTTTGTTAGCCAGTTTTTGTCCATTTTCAAATGTCCAAATAACTCTCCTCTCATTTGAATTTGTTTAATTACACTTTTTCCGCCTGTTCTTGTCAGTTACTTAGAAATAAGTTGAATCTATGTCCTCAATCTCATCATCATAACATCATGTTTATGAACACTAAAGATTTGGACTTTGACTGAAAAAAACTGTGTGAAGACTCAACTCAAGTCTGAGCCAAAATACAAAAGGGATATTTACAAAGCGTGACCTTGCTTTTCTTATCCTTCATCCGCGGTTCCCTCATTTTCCTTTTGGGAATAAATTGAGGAAAAAAGAAATAAAATAGTTTTCTTTCCTCACAAAATATTCCAGTAGTTTTGGACGAGTCTCGTTGGACTTTGTGAATGGGAAGCAGCGTATGTAGTTTTGTTCTCGCTTATGCATCCTCGTTTATTAGCCCATAATGAATTAGTGTTGTTGACAACTTTTTTTCTCCTCCGTCATGTTTTTGAGAGCGTGTGTGTTATTATGTGTGCGAGTTAACTTTCTTCCCCTTCCTTTTCTTTTCCTTCCTAATCTTAGCCGTCGGAAATAGGAGGAAACTGTGTGTGTACTTAGATGTCTGGAAGGAAAAATAAAGCGTTTATTTTTCTCAACTCATTCCCTCTTTCTCTCTCGGTTTCTCCTGTCACTTGTCACATTACAAATGCTTTTTCACCTTGTTCAGCAGCAGCAGCAGTCTGAGTTGAGTAGCGCAACTGTTGCCGTTTAATTAGTGAGAAAGAACATGGTAGTAAGTCAGAGACAGACCATAGTTAAAAAGGACTCTCTTGTTTGTTCATAAGTAAGTAAGCAAGTAGGAAAAGCAAGTTGGTTTCCCTCTGATAAATTCCCTCTTTCTTTTTTGCCAATTGAATTATCCAGGAGGAGTGAGAGGAGACGAAAGGAACCCAAAAAAGTTGGCTACTAATAACTACTGGGAGCCTCGCATTGTGTTGCAAGGAAGGAGGAGCATTAGTGAGTGAATTGCAATTGACGTGATAAATAAACTCCTGTGCTTGATGAGTGTCAATGTGCCAAGCGAGTCCAGAGTAGTGAAATGGGAATAATGGGACAGCCTAAGTCAAGAGCATTGTTGTCAATCAATCAAAGCAAATGAGAGGAAAGGACAAAAAATGAGAAAAAAGTAATCACCATGAAAGATCCATCATCATCCACAACCAGAAGCAGACGGAACAGGAGCAACTAGTCGTCTCGAAAGAAACTCGCATATAAAAACCCTCTTTCTCTTGCTCTCTCTTTCTCTCTCGTTTCTCTCCAGCCAGGGAAGGAAGAGGAGGAGCAGGAGCTTGCAGAGAGTGAGTGAGTGAGCGTGTTTTGCTATTTGCTAGGATACGAACGAGCTTAGAGAGAGAAAAGATGGAGAGTTTCCGTGAAAAAGAGACAGGTAGCGGGGCTTCAAGTGACAGTAATGATCTGGCTGCCATAACAAGCACAAGTTGTTCAAGTCACCGATCTCACAACCATTATCGCTGTCACACTACCAACAACTCCTCTGGGGAAGAAGAACAAGTCCTCCACATGGCTGAGGCTAGTTCTGAAAGGTGGACAACCTCTTTAGCATCATCTTCATCAGTATCATCTGCTCAGTCAAGATCATCTACTATAGAGAATAATATCAACAACAATTCGATTAGGGGGAAATCGAGAGGAGAAGACTGCTGCAAACACTCGGTTCCTGTGATGATGATGACACGGAGACGGAGAAAGAGTAGCTCTACCACCTCCGGTTGTGTCATAATAAAGTGGAGTCTCCCAAGAATACACCATTTCACCATTTTCATCCTCCTCGCAGCACTCGCAGTCAGTCCAAGAATCCCGGTGGCGGAGAGTGCCAGATTTCAGAGTGCTAACCGTGGTGGTGGTCATCATCATGAAAATGCTGTGCACTACACCGCTGCGGGTGATGATAACGTGCTTCATTCCAAACACTGCAGTCATGTCTATCCCCGGCCACATGAGGTAAGAATCGTTGAGACATAACTACTTTAGCTAACCCTACATTTATTTCTCTACTCCACTTTATTGATTTCATGCTGTCATGTAACAGCCATAATATGCATAACTCATCCCATCATTACATAAACTACCATCGTACAAATTATCTTCTGTTTAACTTTACAATCGTAACCGTGATCATAAGCAACTCCAAGAACCACATGATGCTGAAAAGCATATTATGCAAAAAGCTGTTCCATCTGGATAAGGTGGACTAAACGAATTTCATCATCGAAATTATTTCAACATTTTAGTCACATAACATCCATCTCCCCATTAAAATAACTCCAAGCCATCACATTCCAAAAGGGATTAGAGTAATCGCAATCATCCAAACACTTAGCATATTGTGTTCCCTTGCTCTTTATTTAGACTGGGGCAATTTCGTTTTTTGGGGGTTTCTGTGCAAAATGTGCAGTTTTGCTAATGAACAAATCACGCGTGTCTACACGAGACACACGAACGAGCCAAACCAGAGATCAGTCAATCTTCTAAAAATGATCAACTGTGTGCATGGCGGTGACTTGTTTTGGAAAAAGGGCGAAGACAGATTTTTGATGCCTTTTTTGATGGAATGACATGACACATTGGATGGCACGCCCAAATCAAGATCTGCTCTGGCTCTTCCGCACCTCTCAATTCATAAATAGGAATCCGCATTTTTAATGATTTAGCACGTCAGTCTGACCCCCACTTTGGTAAATGTCAATCAATAAAATATGTGAGTGCAAGTACTATTTGTTTTATGAGCGTGTCGGTCGCTTCCTTTGCACACCTCACCAAAATCCAAATCAACTTGTCCAATTTTTAAAATTATGCTAACCGGTAATAAATAAGTGCGTTAATGTACCTACGCGCGCTGTCATCATTTATGTATATTATGATGTAATTCATCATCATCATCATGAAAAGTAAAGTGAGTATAAATCTGTCCTATTTTTCTCTCGTCATCATCATCACATAATCATCCCCTTTCCAATCATCGTATAAAAATGAGATGAGAGCAATTGGCGAAAAATGAGTGCAACAATCATGCGGTTAATTTGACAAAATCGTTCAAGCCATTTTACCTTCAACACCATCGTCGTATATTGTCTGACTTTAAGTCTTTTTAAACGTAACATTATCGCCGATTGTCAAGAGATATGATGGGATATCGACATCGGCTTGAATGCACTGCTTCAGGATGTCTTTCTTGACAAATTTGCATTATCATAATTATATCACTAATGGCTTGCTTTTGTGTCTATTTGCTACATTTTTGGTAGCGGGGGCCTGTTACTTAAAGAAAAAGTTAATTGCTCAACTCAACGTCTTATACACACGTCAATTTCATGGATATTACAACAACAAAACTGTTTTTCATCATATCCACACACAACGTTTTTCATACCGTAGTTGGCTAAGTTTCCAAAACAACGCTGCGTACTACAATCGTTCATAATTTATGAATAGATTTTTTTAAATAAAAAGCTGAAAAGAACAGATTTTCATTGTTGTGGTGTGGCTGGCTTGGCTCACTTGTAGTTTTCCAAATTCGATTCTTTTTTCTTTACACCAAAGTGAAGTGTTGAAGCTGTCTAGGAAGGGAAGCAAAGGAGGCATGCGTGCATGCATGAAAGCGTCAAATTAAGATGAAAAGAATTGAATGAGCATGAGCCAGCCTCACTTCCATCAACTATTTGTCTCCATTTAAAAAAGTGCATAACAAATTGTGCCGGCATTTTTCTGGTGGTGTGGTGGCGGTGCTTGCTTTGCCATTTTTGTGATGTGATGAGATTGAATTATATAACAAAACATTTATTTATCCTTACACATCACCACCTTCCATTTCAAAAGCTTATGATTGACTGATGATTGGGATTTCTAGTATGAAAACCATTTGCACACTTGCTCGCAAAACCCACACAGTCAGTCTGCTAGGAAGGAAGGCACTCGTCCGAATTTGAGCAGAAAGACAGGTGCATTCTTTTGTTTTGATTTTGGATGAAAGAATTTATAATGAGAGGCCCATGGCATGCTCATCTTTACCAAATGTTTGAGTTTGATCTATTAAATCTCCACACCAAATATTGGATAGATGCACACCACACCTGAGCACACTGAGCTGATCTGCTTCCATCACATCACAACCTGCCATAAAAAAGCTGTTCCCATGTCTACAAAAATGTTTGTTACAACGTGTAAAAAAGTCTTGAAATTTGAGATAGAGATTGCCCTGAAACTGTGGTAATAATGATTCGCTCATTTTTACTTTCGTACATATATCCAATTCAACCGAACATGAACACGGAATAAGTCAAGTCCCCTTGCTACCTTCAATATTACTAAAAAGGCATAGTGGAGGAGACGATGCTACTTTTCAGTTCCGTATTCCAAGAGTGATGTATCCATTTATTACGCTCGAGTTTTACTTTTACCACACTAGAGCATATATGCTAAATTAATTCAAAGCATTATTCAAAAGGAGCAAAAATGAAAGAAGAAGATATGTGTGTATACAAACAGGCGCAATATGCATGTAATTTGGTTTTGGAGGAGCATGAATCCGATGAAATGAATGCACATTCATTTTATTATTATATTGATCGAAGCTCGCAAGAGAAGCAATATTAGCAACCAAACCAAAGGAGGAGAAGTGAAGTAGGTATTATGGAGTTTAATCTCATATTAGTATGCATGCATGCGGCACAACACTATTTGGTATTGGAGTCGGAGTGGATTGGAGCGAATGGGGCATTACGAAGGAATGCAAATATGTTCTTCTTTTCTTTAACGCTCTTTTTCGCTCGCGTACCTTGCCGTAAGCCTACTTGAAGTTGTAGATGAAATGAAATGTTGTGATGATATGAAGATAACCAACCAGACCGACCAGACGAAACCAAGACCACCGTCACATGGGATCTGATATATAACATGTGAATATTGAGCAAAAGGAATGCTAAATTGGTTGCAGTTGGCAGTTGAATTTTGTCACAACAAATTGACGACATGGAGTAGCAAGTGTTATGTGAAGGGTGACTCTAATTTGATATGCAGCATAAGAATCACGCAAAATGGTAGTAATAATCATAATCAAGATTCGACATCACCATCACCTTCCATTTCATTTGAGTCAGTATTGATCGTCAATCTGTCCTTTCATGCTTATTGTCTGAAAATGAAATAAAATGCATTGTTATTTTCGGTAGTGCACTAGGAGTCGTGCCTGATTTTATGTATGTGTGATGGAGCTAGGTAGGCACCTAATTACTTTTATGTTTCTAAAAATATCAAATTAATTTTACTTATTCATTGCGAGACATCTTTGGGAGAAGGAATTCCTGATTTGATTTGATGCATTGTACTTTATCACGTAGTTATGGTAAATATATGCATTATATTATGCAGATGCTATTTTTTTATAGCAAAATATTACATAATGCGCAATGCACAATCACGTTTGCCAAAAATGCAATTGCATTGCTACTGCTTTCATTTTATTTTTTAAATTATCTGGTGTGACAGATGCTTGATTATGCGAGACGACGCTGATTATCAATTGTCATCAAATTTCAAATCAGAATAACAGTTTTTGCGTTCTTTTTTGGAAGTGATTTATATCGCATTTGTCTTTTTCTCACACGTTGTAGCTAAGCTTGCAAATTGTCAACCTTTACACTTTTCGTAGCTGGGATTAGCACAATTCGTCGTATCGTGACTACTATCATTTTACCATTATCGGCAGTAAGGGTAATTTGATGGGATTATTGAGAAGAGTGTCTCCTCGAGCGAGTAAATATTCAGGACCTGGTGTCTAATTGGTTTTTGGAATGCAAAAGTAAACTGAGGCGGAAAGTCTTGGAACGGCGCCTGATCAGTAATAAAAATGTTATTTAAACGAAAAAATAATTATAATTCTGACGCCTTCATCACGTCTGTAATTCTCTGTCATTTTCATATCAATGCGGTCGTATGGGTGCATTAAATTGGAAATTATAGAGCTTCATTTCATTACTTGATTCACATTAACTGTGAAAGAAAGTATACATAATATAGGTTTACTTCCAGACGAAAAGATGAGACAATCCATAATCCCACTTTTCCTGCCGTTTGGAATTGCAAAGTTTAAGAATGAAAGTTATCAGAACTGTAAGCGAGTTATGAGAGCTTATGCAATGAGATGATGCTTAATCTTACGCAACCTATGCACTTTAGT
>JAQGAP010001253.1:0-21583 GCA_034697805.1 Orchesella bifasciata | reverse complement strand
TTTTTGGATACCTCAGAAGACACATTCGATGGGTAATGCCAGGTGTACATGTCCCTTGGAGCGAAGCAAAGGAAACAAGAATATTGTAATACAATCCGATTTAAATATATCATATGTTAGGTAAATAATGTTATGCATTGTTCGTTGGCTCCTTCCCTGTTGTCAATGCGACGACGGCAGAGAATCACGTAACGAAGTAGTTCCAGTTCATGAGAAACAAACAAATAATATCGCAAGTATATTGTCATTGTCGTGTCACGTTGATTTAGGTAGACCAGCCACCAGCTCACGTCACAAGCTCATACGACTCTTCATTACTTCATCAAATTAAATGATAGCTGATTGGGTTGCGGAAATATCCTCATTAGAGTAACGCACCTGTAACATTGACACGTGCAGCTGGGCATGAATCACGATAAAGCAAGAGCTACGGAGTACAATTCAATTGGCAAAGCATGATTTTGTTGTTATTCCAAGTCCTTAAAAATCCCTTTTGATCTTGGTCTGGTGTGCTGATAGTGGTGAATGTATACTAATTCCTTTTAGTTGCGTGTGCAAATTTTATAGCCACAAATGAAGTTATATATTTTACTTATGAAAAACTCTGGCATAAAGTTTTGTTTAGCTTTTGTCCAATGTTCCGTGCTCCTGCCTTTGATTCCATGCTTTCGACATGAACATAAATGTGAAGCAGAGTTACTGCCAAGTGACTGTGCAATTTAACTTTGCTTTGTTCTAAAGCCTAGACTCGTGATTTCTGTTTATTTACTGTTCATTTCATTTACATTCTGACTGCAACAAAAAACAAAGAATAATTGTGTATGCTCCACAAAAGTAAAAATCAGGGAGAAAAGTATGAGTTTTCCAATGAAATTTAGAAGTTAGTTCTAGCTAAATGAGTGTGGAAACATGGATACTCACTGACTGCTTTGTACTTTTAGTTACATTTGGTGTTATAATATTCGTAGCATGAAACTTGACGTATAAATATCAGACTTACTTATACACGAGTTCACCTTTCAAGCTGAGAAAATGATGACTCACTTTAGTAGATTGTCTCCTTGCTGTTGTCCTCTTGTAACTGGAACAGATAAAAGGTACTATGTCAAGGGAATTTTTGTCGGGTTTTTTGAGTTTTTAGGTGGTGATATGTAACATTCGATTGAAGAAATTCTTCAGCTATAAAATTGGTACGGAGCTCCTTGACTAGATTGACATAATGGGACTAGTCGGTTAGCGAAGACAAACAAGAAAGCAGAACAGATAAACTTTGGAGAGGATGTCAGTTCACTGTCTTGGTGCAATTTTTAGGCTCCACTGGGACAATATTTTCTTTGCTACCTATTTTCTAGATGGGGGTACGTTACATGCTGCCAAATTATATACAGCTCAACATTCGGATTAAACTTCTCCATGGCAAAGCTTGAACAAATATATGAGATGATAAGATGAAATGCTCAAAGTGGACGGAGAGTTGTTATCAAAGAACTTTTTTACTGACTATAAAATACTTGCTTCCTATAACCCCCACTCTATTGGAAACGCACCACATCGTTGGTCAATAACAAACTATGCGTATTATATTGCGTGATATATTATTTTTTGAAGTTAGGTAAATGCAAAAAATGTTAGCGGAATATTCAATGTAGGGCATTCGGACGGAGCACAAGAGCACTGGGTGGGCTTGGAAATTCTTGTGCTACGAGGGGAGGGACTCTAATTACATTGGTTGAATTTGGATGGAAATGAAATGGTGCTTTGTGAGGAAATGATGGAATGTATGAATGTAATAAGTAAATATGCGGTATGTTGACACTAGTATACAGGTAGATATCTAAGATATCTACCTGATATCTAATTCTAAAAATAGTCTGGAAATAATTCAGAAATATATATGTGAAAGCTCAAATTTGAAAAAAAAACGGAATAGCAAAATGTGATCTCTTTAGCTTCAGCAGAATTGCTGTCAGACCATACGCATACTGTGAGCCAGCTTGCCCCATCCCGTGCTATATGAGAGAATATGACAATGGATCATGCTTCTCATCTTTGGTTTCATGTAATAATACTACATGCTCCAGCTTCTGGTCATAATCATTCTGATTGAAGTCAATCAGTCTTGTACACTTTCTCGTCCTGACCTTTTTTAACGGAACATGGTTTTAGTTTGAGTCTTGAGGACTTAATTTTTGTAAACTAATTAAACATTTTTTCATGATTCAATAAAAGTATTTCTTAATTATTGACCTTTAATCGGAAAGTCTGCGAGTTAAGAGTTTTTTAGTGCAAGTTATTTGGGCAGGTTTATCACGCTCTCGATATATTTTAAAATTACTATGTACAAATGGTCCTAGCCTTACGTGTCAGTTCATGGGAGTAAGAACAGTGGTTCTAACACTTAAATGATTTGGAATATGAACATTAAAAACATCCCAGTCTGGCTGTGTTGTACAGTCGTCGACAGGAAGTCAATTCGTGGCTCACTAGGAGATCAAAGGTTTGTTTCAAAAACAATGAAATGGATTTTTCAATTACTTTAATTTACAAGAAACGTTATTAGGTTAATGGGTAGAACCCATGTTCTATGAAATCTTACAAAATGTATCTAGAAGAAGGAAAATATACGTAGAACCTTTCCTAACAGAGTCACTTGTAGGTCGCGTCATGACGTGTGCTTGCAACTGGAATGAATGAAGAAGTTCTAGTCCCCCCTTGTTTACATACTTGTCCTCATATTTTGCATGTTGTTCTCGTCTCGCCTTTCTAAGCCTTGATAAAAGAAAAAGCCAATTTAATGTTTTGCTCCTAATGTCTCACAAACTATGGTTTCCCAAAGAAGGGAAAGCAAAGCAGCCCCAGTTGTAAATATTGTTTGTATTATTCCAGCAATTAAAATGGTAGCGGACAAGAAGAAGAGGTGATAGAAAAGACGTGATAAAGATTTATTGTATGAGTCCTTCCGCCAACTTTTACTCTAGCTCCAAAAGTTGTAGTGTTCCTTGTCATTTGCTTTACCTACTTTGTGTATTATCCTCCAAAATATATACCAAAGCACGCCATCCTATCCCACTCTCAGAATATTCAAGAGAATGAAAGGATATTTTTCGCCCTTTTCCCTGCTCTCCCCCTTTGACTTAACACTGGAAAGTTTTTCGCATTCTTTCACCAACTTTTCTTCTCTTTTCTTTACTAATGGTGAGAGTGTTGGTGTACAAGTATAGCAGGCTTTAGCTTATGCTAATGGATCCGACCAGAAATCTTTCGCATAAATAACATCACCGCACATGGGGAGCTTACGGAGAATAATGATAAATGAAATATAAAAGAGAGGGCGACGTAACGAAGGACTTAATAACCGTAACTTGATCACAAGTTAAGAATATGCTACATTATCATCATATATTTATAGTCGCCCGAGAATATACTTCAAATTGTAGGTAAGTATGTATGTGACTTGCATAATGAAAAAATCTGATATCCAACTTATACAAGTAACTTCAAATTATTTGTAACCTTGTACGGTCATGTCATATGTCCTTTTGTGTTGTACACGCGCACACTGAGTGAACAAAAACAAGGAAATGAGGAAGGAGGTCTTTGATACTGTAAGATAAGTTGAGCTGTTCCTAAATTTGCGCCGTTCTTTCCAGAATACTTTGAAAGAAACGTGAATTCTATTTCAAAACTCCTATGAAATGTGAGGACGGTCTTCTTTGCATATTTACAATGCAGTATGCATCATAATATGGATTGAGTAATGTACTATTATGCAGGCTAATCAGTGGAGTGATTGTTCCCCAAATAATGGAGAAATGGAGAGTTAATTAAGTTAATGCTGCTTGTAATAAGGGTAATGTGAGCCAGTTAAAGCTCATCGAATGATAAAGCATAAAGGCTTAGTGTTAAACATAGAACTGATTCTGAGAAGGACACAGAAGGGCAAATGCGATAACGTTTGAATTCCATGTAGCAGTAGACAATCAGATTGGAAGTTTCGCAATCCTTTATGAAGAAAATCTTTTGAGAGCGGAAATAATTTTGAACTCAAAGTCAACAGTGGTCATTAATAAAATTGAGTGCAAATCGTTTGAGTACATTATTCGCATACAGTATATATATAGGAAAATTTCAAGGAAACAGGTATGGAAATACAAGAGATCAAAGAAACTTCATTTGCAAAATATACTCTCATAGCTGCAAGCAGGTTCAAAAACAAGATTTCAATTTCACTAATTGGAGTAGGTGATATGCGAATTTTCTTTTAATCGTATCATTCCTCCTGTAATCGGTGTCAGTGAAGATAGTTTCAGAACTCCAAAGTTTTTCGAGACGTAAGCTGAAATGTTCTAATAATTCTAACTGAACAGTGGATGCTGTATGACGCAATGTTTTGCAAAAGTGGAGTTGGAAGGCTAAACATTTGTAATAAGTAGTTGCAAAACGCTTAAATATATATTTTAGATACTATTGGAAGGCTATGCTGTCTTAATTTTTGCAAAATTAATAGCGATATTGAATCTGGCACTTGAGTAATATTAAAAAGTTCCAGCCCAGCGTTACACATGTGAGAAGGATTGTTCAATACTGAAAACTATATTGATTGTATATGGGAACGAAACAGACATTGTATTGAAGCATTGTAATATTAAAGAACATAATGTTTAGTCAATAGATGATAAATGAGAGCCAACATGACATTAAAGAATCATATCAAAGAATAATAAAAATGTCCAGTGAAATCTTTTCGATGTAAAAACATCACGTTGGAGAGTGGTATTATTGACATGCAATCTTTCCTTCATTTTTTTTCGGTGGATACATTTCAAAATAATGATAAAGAATTGCGAAACTAGCTTTTCTTTTATTAAAAATTCTGTGGGTGTGTATAATGTAACATGGGTAATGTGACCGAAGAATTGGAAAGTAAATCTGATATTGTAGAAATATAGTATCTGCTGAGAAGCAAGTATGCTTATCAACCATTTGCATGACCAATACCACCTGGTTTATATTATTTTACGCTGTTATCTCTGGCTGTAAAACATCTTCAATAATTCGCTAAACAATGCCAAACGGAAAATATTTATGAATCCTGATAACAGATACCACATTTATTAATGATTCTGGTTAACAAAACGTAGTTGGGCTTACCAAATATGAAATTTGATATGCTTACTCTCGAACAACAATCATTTTCGGTAGAAACACTTCTGACAATGATACTTCTGAAGTCGTACACATTGTTTTACGCTGACATTGGATGATAATTCTTAGAATCCGAAATACTCCCCCTTCACTTTTCTTTAACTTTCAGAATTTCAACGATGAAAATTGAAATGATGGCAATGTTTTTAGTAAGAGCCGACCAGTTTTTAATAATGTATGTTGTTAAAGACGATACGTGTTTGATCACACGTAATGGCAGATATTTATGGAATGACACATGACACGATTTATAAATGAGATCAACAAATTTAATATTCAAAAGTATCGTTTTGCCGATTTCAATTAATGTTGTGGAATACAAGTTTACAACTAGCTTGAATTTGAAGGAAACAGGTTAAAAATAGAATCAATACATTACTTACTCCCAGAAAAGCAAAAGTGTAAATAAATGGAGCAGTATTATTCAGCAAGCCACAGAATAGCTAAACCAGTGCGTATAGATTTAAATTACAATCCGATTCAAACTAGTAGATTCAAATGATTCTTCCCCGTTTGTCTGGATATACAAAGTCCTAGTTTATAGACATACATTTGAGAACACGGTGTCTAGCCGTTGAATTGAATGACCTCTGCTTAAAGTTAAACGAGGTTGCCATTACCACAGCAAAGTAAATATAAACCCGGCAAACAGGAATGTAGACAACTAGCAACTTAACAAGAGACGACATTTGACCTTAAAACTGTTTAAAACAACGTTTCTCAACATTTCGCACTTTACCCCTAATTGATGTCAAAGGCCCCTTCGGAGTCACATATAGGTACAACGCTTGACTTCACCTAGTGCTTAGCTTTCGATTGATATAGCACATGCTATGCCTTACGCTTGAAAAAACTGAAGGTCATAAACATCATAGTTGACTTCAGCTAGTGCTTAGCTTTCGATTGATATATCACAAGCTATATGTGAAGCTTATCAAAGATTTAGCTTATCAGTTGACCCTGTTCCCGTCACCCGAGATAACCCATCTTCGAACTTAAAAATTCTATTGACCTAAGCTATCGATTACTGAAAACAGAATTGAAAAAAGTCAACCCGTTCGGAAGTTATCGTGTTCCCACACAGACACACACACACATACACACACACATGGACAGACGGACAGAAATACCAAAACGATTAACTACCAACAAGTTGCTAGTTAATAAAACAGACGAAAGTAGTATTCCATTCTGCATATTTGTTTTTCAGATAGACAGACTTTTGGTATTTGAGCGCTTAGCTGCAGTATTTGACTCTATTGGTCGTAATTGGTCAATATGTTTCACGCTTTAGGGGAAAGCTCATCCCATAAATGAGAATTTTTTCCATCGTCTCGTAATTACACTCCACCAGCAAAAAATATAGTGGAATTCATGTAGTATTACGATTTTTGGCATCACCCACTTCTATGCTTCTTCTTTGATTTCCTGTGTATTGCATAAATCCGGATGTGTATTGTGCAGTAGAATTGCCAAGTGGAAATCCTTCTATCGGCAATTAGTATCTCAGCAAATTCTCAGTTTTTTCTGAAGGAAACAAGAATACTTTCATTGCCCATTGATTACTTTTGAGAACTGAGGTAAGGTCACAGCACTACAAAAGCATGTCATAAGAAGGTTTCTTCAACAAACGTAATTAGTACATTATTTCGTCGTCCGCTTACTTCGAATTGCCGCATTTCAAATGAAATTGGTCGCCGTTACTTTCGAAATTTACTGACTTTAAACAAAAAGAGGAAAAAACCTGTGGTAGTGATGATGGTTTCATCAACTCTTCTTTGCAAAGAGCAGCAAGCTGTAGGTACGCACGAATGAGTGTCTATGTTGGTGTTAAAAAAATTGCCTGCAGAGGAGACTCTGCATGAGACGATTCCTTGATGTGGATATGCAATCAACTGTAAGATGATGAAGAAGGGAAGAGATGATGTTGGTAGACGTCCCGATAAAAATATCTCAAAGCACACGGTGTCGTGTCACTACTTTGTAGTCGGGGCATTGCAACTGTTCTCCGGTATAGTATAGATAACCATTTCCAAGTCAATGGGCAGAGAGTTGAACAGCAGTCACTCGATAATAATTGGATAAGTCTACACTGACTCATTCAACTGTAGATTTCTTGATTATAGAACAAAAATGGGAAGACAGAGCAAGGGAAAATCGCAAAAACCAAGTAACCGACCTATCAAGCCAACTTATATGACTTCGTACAATCGAGTTCCTCCCCATCTATACAAGAATAATTTTCTACTGCAAAAACAACATATAATTTGATAAAACATTCCTATTTACAAATGTCAAAAGTGGGTTGCTTAAAATCTCGCCAACAAAGACCGATATCCGGAGATCACAATGCCACACATTCTATGTTTACACTTTAAATATTCTTGAAACATGCATGATGCTATTATATAGTCAATTAACTCACTTACTTGAGCATTTTTAGTTGATTGTTATAAGAATTATCCATCAAAAATCGGATCGAAAATTGAGCCCGAAGTCAATTTTGGGTGAGTCATCAGTTCAGTCCACGTTCTAAATTTGATTACCAGTAAGGTCATTTTTTTACGATCATCGAAGTGGCGTGCACACCTTTGAATTGGTTCGATTTATCTGTGGGTCTGACTCTGGGAACATTTGACCCGATGAATTTCAGATCCTTGGTTAAATGCTCAGCACATGCTACATCCAGTTGGTTAACTATGGTCTTATGAATTGGTTGGGTAAAATTCAAAGTTATATGGAATACCGACATACATAATAAATATGTATCATGTTATGAAAAACAAGAGTAAGGTAAATGGACGCCTGTTGTTAGCAATGTGTTATATGCAAAACAATGATTGCCGTACCACCCGTATACTTCTGGTTGTGACAGGTAATGTCTACCGTCAAATGCAGGGTTCCCATTCAGCAAGGATTTACAATAAGTACATGTATTCATTTGCCCCAGAATCATTAGCTAGAACAAAGGAAGCAAAAGCACCTTAGACGTTTGGTGTTTTTCAAACCAAAATTCATTTCCAAAGATTCGTTTATCATCAGCATCATGAATACTCCTGGAATAATGCAAAAGGTAATATCAATGAGAAGCAACAGATAGGACACTTTCCAGCAAATCTCCCAAAAGCCATCCCAGTGAACATAGACGGCCACTGTTCTGTTTATAGCCAATTAATACGGATCAGTGAAACTCTTAAAAATGCGTGGCTACACATTTCGATTCCTGTTAGTACGCTGTAGGATTAAAGTAGAATGTCAGTCTGTCATGTTTCACCAAGTTCAATTGTACTAATTATGTCAGATAACTCATGATCACATCGAAATTCTAGTAGCTGCTGTGTACGTGGGTTTGTCTGTCAGACGGAGCCCCCTCCTCGGTGTTTAATGAATCCATTTCCTTGCTCCGACTGTGCTATTCTCACATAAGATGAAGTGAAGGAAAGTGAGATGGGAGACGGTGATTGAGTGTGATGTGACATGATATCGTGTCAGTTCGAATGAAAGCAAGTATGGAAATTTGTTATACAAGACAAAGAGTGCATTTACTTACGGATCACAGCCACAGCTTTACTTTACTCTTGATAAATAAATACATTCTATAATCCTTCAATGCTTTTACACACATATATTATATCATATATCAGTATCCCATACATAAAGATCTATAGTAGGACGTGTATAATTGCTAGTAAATTTGAAGCTTTTATATCCCTCTTCACGCAACCTTCAGTTAACGAACATAATCAAATTATACTTTCAAATATACTAGATCATAGGTAGATTGAGAGCCAAATACATCAGTAAACGGACTAGATATTTTGGAGTACATATTACATTCAATTATAGATTTATGCTTAGATTTTTATATAGTATTATAGCTTCCAAGCAATGTTGCATGTTGCCCCTTAAATCTAGCATTAGTATTTCTGGTACCATTTTCTATCAATATATTTAAATGTCCACATTTTTGAGGTACACATCATATTTACATAACTTTCCGATCAATTTTAGCTACCTTTAGCATTATATTTAGGTACATGTTACAATTTTTATTACAGTATCCACTACTCTACGACCAGACATCGATCCATCTAATAACACAAGTTGAATTAGGAGTAATCACATTTAAATTTATAATTTGTATGTTGGTTGTAACTAAAGCTATAACAGTAAGTCTATTATGTTATCTTGAAATAGACATACAATTTCCTAACAAGTACGTAAAACTTTCGTTCTTAGCGTTTCTTCGAATTTTGGAATGTGATTTTAAAACATCCGACATAATTTAAAATCATGTTGGCTATGTGAGTATACATGTGAGAGTGTTCCCAATCACATATACCAGTCCCATGTTGATTGTGTGAGAATACAACGGTAGCAAATGTGTTTGCCGGAGGTATACATGGTTTCAAAGTTGGTTAGAGTACCTGGTTTGGGATTTTATTTGTCGGTTGTATACAAATTTCCTGTTGATTGTACAATTACCATTATGTCCATATCAGAGAATATTTTTGGCGTGCTAAGTAGCATTTCTACCGTAATATCCCGCATTAATTTTTTAAGCACTATCAGTCTTTAAATTTGGTTTGAGTAATTGAATTCCGAAAAGAGACCGATGTATTTATGTAGGTAGACAAAGTACCAGTGTGTGTTGCTCGATGACCCAATCGTTGCATTCTGCATAATTGGAAGGAGTCCCTTCTAACCACCAAAATAGCAACTGCGAGAAATTTGCGAAAGTTTTTAATATAAAATTTTTTTATGCAAACGTAAAGCGTTTCTTTACCTGTTATCATCATCATAGAGCCTTGAATCTAACTATGAAGATTGCGTTTTTTATATTTTGTTTTTATTAGAAAATTACAGATAATATTTGATACTGACACGAGCTTATTTTAGAAGCATGCATGGATTGGATACTATAGCGTAGCATCTCCATAATATGAAATAGCTTTTATATCATTTTCTGTACGTCATTTACTACTCGAGAAAATTGGATTAAAATCGGTGAAACGATACAGAATTCAGTTCTTAATTTTTAACTACCACAACACTACACACATTTTATCACTTGTCAGTTACAACGTAGCTTAAACTATCTCTACCTTTTATCTCCTACCCGTTCTCACTTCACAGTATACTTGGAATTTGGCTCATGCATATGGCTGTCTAGTCGGAAAGACATTTATATTCCTGCCATAAAAACTATTACTTATAGCCTATAAAATAGCATTGAAACTCACTCAAGCAACACTGCATATTTATGATTTTACTTGCCAAAAGCTTGGTTTACTCGATCGGTTTTAGTAACTGTAAAATACGATAGGGTAACTTATTACCCGAACATGGACTCAGATTCTCTAATTCTTCACCCAATAATTGCATCATGCTGTAGTCGAGAAACAGGAGTTCCACCTACGTATACGTTAGCTCTTCACAAAAGATAGAATTAGATTTCAGTTCACGCAACACAAATGTAATCATACGTCTTTCGATCTCACCTCTCCCTCTACTTTTCTTAATCAACCGAAGTTGTTCATCAAGCGAGAGAAAGTAGAAAACTATTTAGTTTTTCTCCAGCTACTCCACATCTATCAACCTTATCATCTGGGTGGAGGGAAGGAATACCCCCACAAAGCTCAACTTGCCTCACATGCACATGACTTTTGGCACGAGGAAGTTACAACTTTTTGCGAGTTCAGGTTAACATGATACTCTCCTGGCCTATCACTCCCCTTTTACTTTGCTGTACCCATGCATCCTTGTGATTGACATATGTACACATCTGGAAGGAATACTTAATACCTCTGAAAATATATTACAAGTTCAAACATAGATAGGAGAGGAAGCGTAATTAAATGGTTCTTTCTCCTAATAATATAATTTTATTTCACTTGTGGTAGACTCACACTCACTCAGACTCACACTGGATCTAGATACATTTTTCTCTACTTTCCCACAAAGTATATTTAACGGGAAAACTTTTCTTTCAAATTCCATCCAACCTTCATAATTCATTCAAGGGATTGCCATACGTGAGGTGAAATCAAAGTATCTCCCAATTACCAGCATTACCAGAAGTTGCATATATTTTGGTCCAGAATCCAAAAGTGAGTGTGTGTACCTACCTGGAGTAGTTTTTAATAGTACATACCTATATTATGCTATGCATATAAATTGTAACCTTGATGCAACTTTTTTGATAGGCCATGGCCATGCGATTCTACATTATATTTTGCAAATATTCTTAAATTTCATAAGTATTTTATTGGTAGGCTTATGTATATATTTGATTAGCACATCATAATATTCTTCTCAAACTGGACTCGTTTCGTACTGGTAGTATGTGTAAGTTAAATTTGAAGAATGTGTAAATTTGAGCTGAATTAGCTGGTTCGGTGTATGTACATAACCTAGAGAAATAGCCTATATACCAATAAATGTTGGTTGTCTAACCTTTTACCTAGCTAACCTTTCACTTATCAAATTACATCATCATCCATAGTGGATTGAGTATCTCCATTTCATATTGTTTTCGTATCGCCCTTCCCGTTTTCCCGTATACTCAAGAAATATCATTAACGTTTAGCAATGGGGTAGTAGTCACTGTAGATATAATAAATAACTGCAATCACTAACAACAGAAGTACGTACTAGTGTTTATGATAGCGCAACTAATGGCACAGAATCGAGATAACGGAACAATTTTGGTATCCTGTTCAGAGTCTACACAATCCGCATGCTAGTCATCCTAATAACAATACAACAATAATGACCGATTAAATGGTAACAGTCCTAATACAATAACATTCGTGATTACTGTAAATTGAGGTATTCACTCCTGGATAATAGGTCTTGGCCTGATTTCTACTTTTACTGGCGTGTGGATTATCTACACGGTGTAATTAGCCTTTGGGTAACTTTCAAGCATCCCGTTTAATGAACATACTCGTTTCAGTAATTTCACCAGAGTTTATATATCAGATTTCTCCGTTTATCGGCCCATATATTATTTCGTAGCTGATTTAGTTGAAAATGACAGTATGGTTTCTAATCTAAACCTGCAATCAAAATGGTTTCCGACTGGGTTCACTTCACATACCTTGTTAATAATGGAGCAGAAACTAGCTTGTAAAATTTTGATAGGGGTCTTAAAGTTGAAGAAGCTAGATCAAACATGCATGACTTACTTGTCGATGAAAATCAGGAAAGTGTAAACACATCCCTCTCTGTGCGAGCAAAGACAAGGGGAAAGTACAGCGAACTTGTAAATTAGTTCAGCTAAATGAATTAACAGGTAAACCGATGAGCTAGGAGGATATAACTAACCCCTGACACTAAATATCAGGATGAAGGAAGAATACATATATTCATTGGTTAAAGAGCTATTACTTATCTCCTTAAATATTGGAGGAAATTTAAGACCAAAGGAAACTTTGGTGTACATAAAGCAGCTGCATTATAGTCAAAGCTCAAGTTGGGAAAGTTAATTCTTCGGTTCTTAGCTGATACAGTAATTCCCCCTCTTTCGTCTCTCGGTGAAAGGCGACGAAAGTTCAGTAAGCTTTTCATTTCAGCACAACCAATGGAATGTAACTTAAGAGAGCGATATAGTTATTATGTATCTTATGTTGTATACCTTGAGGTTAGTTTTGTAAACTTATAGAGTAACTACATCCTTATAAATATGTACCTCATACGGATCAAAGATAGTTTGGGAAGCCGCCAGCTATTAGCTACACAAGACGCTTCTGCTCCTGTCGTGGCAGCGACACTCTCTCTCTTCTCTTGCATTAATCACCATGAGACAAGGAAGGAAAGAATGGATAGTAATAAGAGTGAGTGATTCCTGCGGATCTGTAATTAGCCAAGACAAATATGGAGGCAAAATGAAGAGGGAGAGAGTATTAAGCCTAAATTAGAACAGTGTTGACAGCGAAGGTCTTCAGATTGATCATATCAGGACTCGGGTTGCCACAGGGATCTTCATCAAAAGAGTGAACGACAGCATCAACTTTAGCCAAACTTTCAATGGAATCCTTAGTCTTGCCTTTGGCATTTGGAACCGGGGAGCTGAGCCCAGCAGCGTTGGCTTTGTTGCCTTCAATTGTAATCGTCGCAAGACTTTTGGCCGGAGTCGCGTTGTTTTCCTTCCCAACCTCACCACTCATCCCAACATTTTTGTTGTTGTTGCTGGAGACAGAGGCAGAGTTGTTGTCGAATTCTTCATGGTTGCCCCCAGCCCGACTGGATTTTTCCGGAGTGGAGGATGGGAAATGAACAATTATTTCATTTGTGTCGGTAGTAAAGGATGCACAGGCTTTGTTCAAGTCCACGGCCACAACTGGGGCACTCTGAGAAGAGGAGTTGAGTTCATCAATGGTCTCCAATACTTGGATGACTGTGGTGTTAGCGGGTTGCGTATTGACAGTTGTGGTGATTGCCTGTGACGTGGTGGGCATTAGGGATTCTTGCACTGTCTCCGCTCCGTTACAGTTCCTTTGAGAGACAAATCTTTTTGATCGGTTGGAGTTGCCTTGAGAGGAAGCATGGAAGCAGGGTAGTACTTGCTTAAACTCCTTTCGAAAGTTCTCATTCAACCACGCTGAAAATAGAAAGAAGAGAGCAAATAATATAATAAAAGTCTTGGGCATGAACATGATACACCCATGAACATGTATGTGTACGCAAGTATGTACGTGTGTATCCTAGCTAATATACTACAAGTTTTGTTTTTCTTGTATATCTTTACTTCTCTTTATTTCAGAGCACGAGAGGAAAATGGCAGTTGAGTAAAATTGCACCACATATTTCTGGCCGTCTTTCTCATCAACAGCTAACTTTTTTTATCTCCACAAAAACTATCGTTTCGGAGTTCATGGAACGGAAAGTTGTTTCACCGTGAACACAACTTCAAAAGTCGTTTTTTACAGTTGAACTGAATTCGAAATAAAGCGCATTCCAAATCAAAATGGCAAAACTGGGAGAGCGACAACAAGAAGCAGAAACAAATAAAGAAATTGCTTAAGAATCCTGTGAACAATCTCGTTTTGTTTCTTATTCTTTACCTCTGCTCCCCCAAAGTTCTCCTCTGAGAGAAACAATTTGCATTTTGCGAGAATGCAGGAATGTACGTATACTTATGGCCACGTCATGAAAAGTTTTCAGATGCATAGGTATATTTTATGGTTCATGCATAATATTCAAGTTAAACATACCGTATAAGAAGGGATTATAGCAGGTTGAGCTCATTGCCACAGCATGAGAAAAGAAAAAGCAGAGATTCGAATACTTCCAGTCCGCCACATCGATGTAGACATCATTGAGAAAGTTGACGACATTGAGAGGAAGCCAGGACATGCCAAAGATGAAAACCATAGCAATGAGCATCCTATTAGTCCGCTGCTTCCGTTCCCGTTCGAGTGCCTCCTTTTTAGAATTCTTACTTCCAGGTTTGGCCTTGGCCCGATCCGACAACTTGATGGAGACCTTGATATAGCAGAAGAGCATGATGATAAATGGAAGGATGAACTGGAGTGTGACAGTAAAACCGCTAAACACTTGACGAGTTCCTTCCGAGGGCCAGGCTTCACTGCAGGTGTACTTGTCCTCGTCCAGCTTGTAATGGAGGAAGATGCCATAGGGGAGCGTTGCCAACAGGGCGAAAACCCAGATCCCGGTGATGATGAGCAAGCAAGTGGTGAGTCGCATTCGGGGCTTGAACGGGTAGATGATGACAAAGAACCGGTCAATGGCAATTGATGTCAGAGTGAGAGTTGAGATGTACACGCTGGTTCCCTGAGCATATGCAACAAGGTGACAGAGCACCCGGCCAAAGATCCACTCCCCCAGAAATGTATAGAGAGGTGTGAACGGGACGGCGAGTGCACACAAAAGTATGTCAGCGAGAGCAAGATTCGTGATGAAGAAATTGGTCACTGTCTGCATCGCCTTGTTACGTCCCACCACAAAGCAGACGAGAACGTTCCCAAATATTCCCAGCACAAAGATTGTGGCGTAGACAATGTAGAAAATTGCTTGCACTGCTGGATGACTAATGATGTCGTCCCCAAGTGTGTAATTTGAGTAGTGGTCGTAGTGACTCTGGTTCAAATTATGGAGCTCCGCTTCCGTGTACTCTGTCGTGAACGTGTCAACGTTGAGAGTTGACCGCTCTTCGTTCGACCAAGACAATTCCATTTTTTGAATCTTTTCCGCTTTCCGCAAAGATAGGACGTTTTTCTAGACTCCTCGTTTAATGGATGGTGCGCTTAGAAATAAAAATCGTCACTTTTTTTTGCTCTCTGCGTTCTGATCCCTTCACGCTTTTCCGTTTCCAATTTATGGAGGCTGACTCCTCTTTGCTCTGTCGTATGACTTTCAAAACACCGCACCGCTCCGTAAACACACACGTAGAGTTGAGTGACTGTGTATTGGGAAAACTCGGGAAAACACACTTTAGCCTCAAAAAACAAGCGTTATGCCCACGCACATAAATCCAATGTATTGTGCCCTTTTAACTCCCTCCCGTCCCGTCGTCCTAGGAAGCTGACGTTCAAAACTTGGTGCTTCGGCCCCAAGACGTATTAGTTCTTATGTATCTGGAAGCAAAAAAAAAAGAAACCAAAAAGTAGTTCACAATCATTCATCTCATTCTCTTCTTTAAAAATCACTTTGTTTCTTCCCGTTAATGCATCTATCACTCCAAATAACATTTATTTTGCGAAACGGCCCTACATTCACGTTGAACAACATATACAGGAAAAATTTCATTTTTATCAGACTGTCACTACCGTTTCATCACCGCGAATGTTGCCAGCAGAAGTACGGTTTGGGATCTCAAAATTACATACATTTCTTTCTTTCTGATGGTATCACATCGCCAACCGAAAGAAAAGCCTGCGGAGAATAAAAAAAGGAAGGGGATAAAGAGAAAATGTTGCTATTCGTCAATGCTCCAGCCACAAGATCAGCGTGTGCAAAATGGCCTGTAAAAATTTATACAAGCATTCAACCCAACTTCACATTTGTAGCCACTGACCACCACCATCACACCATGCCATACTAAACAAACCCGTTTTTTCGGGCGGTGAGTGGTTTGGATGGTGAGAAACATGAAGCGTGAAAAGCATCTACATCCACCATCCGCTCGTGTGCCTAGCTCGTGTAGCATAAAGCACTTTGTCAAAAGAAAGAATCACTTGATGAAAAATAAGGTGCAATATATTTCTTCCTTGTACAGATTTATAGTGAAAGAACACGAGTTTGAAATCCCATTACAGGGGTCCATATCCTTCCCTTCTTGAAAAAATAGCCTACCTACATACATTCCAACATAAAAATTCCTCTTGTTCCTGCCTGACTTTCACTGATTTAGGAAATGCCACCAGAATATCCATCCAATACTCTATATCCAATTTCCCACAAACCCATTTTCCAGTGTTCATGACATATGGACATCAATAGACTAATGGGTTCTCAACACAAAAAAAAACTAACTTGCTCACAAAAAGTCAAACCAGGGAGGGACGCTACAGAGTCTGTTTGTGTGAGCAAAAAAAAATACCAACCACAGCTATTTACCACCAGGGTGACGGAATGTTGAGAAAGCACGCACAAAAGCCTCCAATTTGTAAGTTATATATATACGCAATACTTTGAGAAGCCATCCGGAGATTTTGACTAAAAGTTTGGAAAGTTTAGCACAGAAATACATCATTTGCTCCCGGTTAAATCGGATAGGATATACTAATCCAATCCTAAAAGGTGAAATGGGAACCTGGCGATTGGCTGAATGTTGAATGAATGACACATTCAGCGTCAAGAGAAAATTGGTGGAGTCGTTTGAGTTTGCATCGTAAATTTCCCTTTGTTAAGGTATCTAGCTAGGCGTGCTGGCTTGGTTGTTATCCGTTTCAATAGCTGGAAGGTGAATGAAAAGGGACAACATACATATTTTAAAATCTCCATGAAGCCAAGCCAGCCACAGTCTAGCTTTGTGTTATTAGGCACATGTAACCTTTCTCCCTTCCCTGAGGCTGATGGCGGAGCCATTCTACCATGAACTTTGTTTCCTCCATTTAGGAAAAAAATTTGGTTATTCACAGGGTGAGAAGGGAAAGCCGGAGTGAGGATGCATGTTTTTCTAGTTTCACTGGCAAGGTAGAGATTTGTAGATGTCGAGACAGAAGGTGAGTCACCTTGTTTGACTTAGATTGCATTACAATTCCTTTCCCATGTATGGTGTAGCATGGTTATGATACCCGCACAGGGATTTTCTTTGTAAGGGAGTGTGTTGTACAAGGCATAATATCTAACAACATCATGACTTAGCAGCATCATTATTCTTGCCATTCAACTCAAGAAAAAGTAACACTGTGCAGCATCACACAGTGTGTACACATTGGCCCAAGAGTAGCAAGTTAATAGCTAGCGATGCCCCTGAACTCTCAAGTCAGTTTGGTTCATAGTCAAGGGAAAACATATCCGGAGGAGAAAGTGAGTTCCACCTGCACACTCCCTTTCTCCAAGAAAAATGGATACCATTGTGTGTTGCAAGTTTGATCTGGAGTCTCAAAGTAGAAAAACTGCTTGCTTGTATGTGTGTGTGCATGGAATTGCATTGCATTGTTAGAAGCTCTGCTTTGCTCCCCTTGATATCATTCTTGAGCACAAACCTGAGCTGTACTCTAAAAAAAGGAAGCCTATCCGAAGATTATACTAACGACTGAGCTCCGTGTTGCTGCGAGAGCTGTCTTTTTACAGAAAGACTGGTGGTGCAGCTAGTGAAAAATATCTATTATATTGGCTCCCGCCTTTCTCCCACTGATCAAGATGAATGTCTCGTTCTTGTGTGCCGACTATTTGATAGCAAACCCTGCGTAATATAATCATTAGCTAAAAAGCTCATTGATTTTATCTACTCTTTTCTTTTCTCTTTTCGTTCCTCATTTTTCTCCGTCCAAACAACCCGATGCATTTTATCTTTCATATTGTTCCACTAGGACAAGTCTAAACATACAACCTTTACCAAAATAATTGTGCTCTTCAACAATACACAATAATGATGGCTGGCGACTGCCATACAATGTGGGTGAAGACTACACGTTTTCTTGGAGAAAGTCTTTATTTAGTTCAAAACATGGACGAGAATATGCTCCTGAAGGATATAAAAAACTTTCCTTCTACCACCCTCTTATATTTCAAAGACAGTTTCAGAACGTGCTTCTGCTCGTCTTTGTGCTCCTGTCCACCTGTCAACCAGCTGAACAGAGTAATTTGTGGTGCAATTCATTTTCCCCTTTTTTACGCCACAGAAAAATCAATGACATTTCATTTTTTAAATTGAGAGAATAAGATAAAAGCAATAATAATGGGTTTTTGTTGTTTGGGCTCGTCATTCAGTTATTTTATGACTTCCATTCCTGTCCCAAAACAGTTTTGTCTAACAATGTAGTTAAGAATAGTAACAACAATAGTACAACCATAAAATATTGTACATATCAAGTTGGCATTGAAAGAAGAGGGCTAGATATTTCCTACATATTATGTATGATAAACCCCACGGAAGAGAATTTATCCATGGCTTTTGTTGATCAAAAAGTGTAACAAAACGTATAACTTTGTTGCACCAAATTTGTACTCTCAACACGAACCGCCAGTATTGAAAGAGTGGATGATTGCAGCTTTTAAAAATTGTGTCCAATCTTGAAATCCACTTCTCCGGGTAGTTTGCTCTAGTGAAAAATGATGTTTGCAGTTTCTATTAAAAGAAGAATATGGTATATGTCTGGCTTTGGATGCAACCAAATCTCACGTCTACGTCTACCTATCACCAAACCACTGAAGCTTTCTTTGTCCTCACAGCGTGAGTGCAAAGCGAATTGATGTGCGCCATTCTGATTTCGCTCGGTAACTTTATATTTTTTGTTGCTAGAATGACTCTCCTTCCCATTTATTATGGTTTGTGTGCTTTTTGCTAATGCGTGCATGCATTAATGGCGATGTGGAATGGAATATGGTGCGAAAAAAGTAAACAGCAATATAATTTATTGCAGGAAGTGTTGCAAAAATGACCAGATAAAAAATACATTTGCACATTCATATCTGTAACTAACATTCATACATTTATTCTTTTGTTTTTTGCTATTCTATTCTTCGCGCTATGCCTTTTTCATTACTTCGCCAAGCTGTAGTCGGTGCCGGTAAAGAAGTGAGTAGCGGAAAAGAAGGATAACAAAAAAAGTTTACCCGGAGCATTGTTGATTGTGTATGTTTTAAAAAAGTTACTGCAAAGTGTTTTACGTAGGGATACCCGATCTTTTTTTATTTATTTAAAGAATGCCCTTGTAGGAGGACCTTATGTTTGGAATTTGATTGAACATGCATCCCATGTACTCTCCATATTCTTTGTTGAGGCTGCAAAAAAAACTTGTTACCAGTTTCCTCTTGGTGGTGAAACCTCACTTAGGGAGATATAATCTATGGGATGGATACGTATGTGAATATTCTGCTGCGGAATACGAAATGTCGTAGCCACGTAGAGTACAAAACAAAGTTTAACCACTATAACGGAAAAAGGCAAGCAAAACATGGATGACATGTACATTCATACAGAAAGGATTCCGTCTTTTCCGTTTACAACTTATCATCCATCCCATCACACACGGTTGAAGAAAGCCCGGGCGAAAAAAAAACGGAGAATAAATAAGTGACAAAGATGTTGGAGACGACAGGAAAATCGATCATTCAATCAAGTCGAGAAAAAAATCACCTTCTGAAAATGTAAGCAGACTCTCCGTATTGCTTCAAAGGTGAAGCTTATCATCACCATCGTTTTCCACGTGTGTAATACAATATAACCCTTGGAACACATAGATAATGTTACATTGTCAATGAATGTACATGTGAAAAGGGAGGTGTTAACTTTGCATCTATGTTGCCACTTGATTTTCACTTTCTACGTTTCGATTTTCCCAAACTTCCCCACTTTCAAAGTACGAATAAACATGAAGGGATGAATAATTTGGAAGTATGTGCCTACATGCTAGTACGACGTTCAATGCTTATTACACGATTGAGTTGTGTTGGCTGGCGGGATGAGGAATGACGTGAGAAATTGAGCTGCTTTAGGTATGCCACAGCAAAGTGAAATAATCGAATCATATTTCATCCATTCAGAATCTATCAGCATAAAAGACGATCACGATGATGGGATGGCAAAAGGCGGGTACATGTTGCTGTTCAGGAGAGCTCCGAGGCTATTTCCTTCATCCACTTTTGTCAGCGTGAGTTAAATTTTGTCGCTTGCTAAATAACTGTGTTGGGCTTGAGTAATTAATTAAAGGGGAATTGAGGAATTTGGCAAATCCATTTTTCTCCAAATTTCCCCTCAAGTGAGAACAATCAACAGATAGAGACAACTGGTCGTGGATGATGACGTTAGAAACGAAAGCGGCTGAGAGAAGCATGCAACAGAAAGTAGCAAGCAAGTACTTTTTGCAAAGCAATGCCGGTTATATTATGTGGAATAGTCTGGTTGTGTAACAGTAATCCCTTCATGTTGGTATAGGCTAAACAATCATTTACATAATTACACTTTTCGTCGTGCTGCTAATGAGAGCAATTAACGTAATTAATGCATTAAAGGTAAATTGCGGGAATAAAGCTCTCCAGCGTTTCAAGATTTTTTGGAATGATGATGGAGGCCCAACGAAAAAAATTAACAAAGTGTGTGTGTGCCTAAGCTCCATATTTATAGTTCCTGGAGATCCGGTTTGAAAACAAGCTGAAACTTTTACTGTAATGACCAGCTTGTATCCACACAATCAATCCCCATCAATGACTTTCCAGGTAGTACTCTTGGAGCAGCAATCGTCTCTCTATTATTCCAATACGAAAATCTCAACATCTTTAATATAAACCTGCTATTAATTGAGCTCTATTCAGTTCTGCAAACTTCGTCTCAACAACGTACTTCTCGGAAGAAGGGAAATACTTAGTAGAGGAAGTAAATGACGGGAGAGCCATTGTATGGTGCACTGCATTATCTTATCATATAATTAGAACATCTTTTACTACTATAACCAGTCGTCAAGTTGCACAAAGCCTTCACAGTACAACTGGCGTGGCATTATCGTCAGTGAGTAATAAGCAGGTTGTGTATTTACTTGAAATCAGCATTAATGATTTCCTGCATTGAAACGAGCCCTTTAATAATCTTGTCATTTTCCTGACTCATGAACATTTCCGGCAGTCTCATTTGTACTGGAGTTGTTATGTTTTCACGTCAAGCATGTACGAATACACACATACAAACATAAGTCACTCGTCGCCCCACCAGCCCGGTAGAGAAATCCTTGAGTAAGTGATTTCACTG
>JAQGAP010001252.1:0-21596 GCA_034697805.1 Orchesella bifasciata | reverse complement strand
AAAGCTGTTGGTTTTGAAGAATTTGTTAGCATCTACGAGTGGCATGTTTGGTTGCTGATTGTCGTACTGCTTATTTGCATTTTTCCCCTCTTGTTTTATTTTGTGGAGCAATTAAATCTGGCCATCCGTGCTAAAGCAACGAAAATATATTTGAAACCATTTTCGACAAACTTGCTTCTACAGCCGATTGTAATATTATTGGAGGAGGGAGAAGCTTTTGCTGACAGAAATCTTCAGTTATCTTCGCTGAAATGGATGCTTGGTTCGTTACTACTTGCTGGGACTGTGTTGAGCAACGCCTACAAATATGATAATGTTTATAACATTATCGCACCCAAAAAGCAGCTTCCCTATCGACATTTCAAACAGCTTGTTTCCAACAACTTTACGGTGCACACTATGGTTTCTGTAGATGATGAGGATGTCGATCTTGGCTGGTATTTTTTTAATAGAATACTACGACAACTCTCTAAACATCAAATAGGAAAAGCTAACAGTATTTGTATGGAGGATTTCGATTCAGTTATTGGGTCGGAGGTCTTCAGTTTATCTAAACTTGACGCGTTCAATACCAATGCGACACACGAGTACGTCGCTTACTCGAGTCTGCATCCTGGTACCTTACAAATCTTTACAGAGATCGGGAGAACAAAAGATGACATTTCTACTGTAGTTTCAAGAGTTGCTGAGAGACAATGGAAACTACTATATGAAACTGTAAAAGTTTGTAACAGATCGGCGCTAATTCTTCCTGAAGTGTTTGCATTACAACTGGCACAAGAATTGAGAAAAGTTGAAGGACTAAAATATGTTTATGTTGGCAAAGACGTTCTAATGGCTGAGCAGATATCCCTAGAATTTGTCGATTGGATTCCGATAAATATTTGGGGCAAGATTGGACTCATTAAATGCTCGGGTATTTGGTTGTGGTGGAGTAATGTGATTGGATCTGGTAATGGTCGTGTAGTTGAGGAGGATTATGCGAGGACAACTGAATTTGTTGTTGAAAAGCCAACAATGAGTGGAAACGTTGTTGTGATCTTTTATTTATATTGTGTGGTTTGTGGAATTAGTATTTGTAGTTTTTTGGTGGAAGGATTTTTGAGTGGTAGTTCGTCAATTCATAATAGTCTAGTTGTTCCCAGCAGAATAACCAGAAACCGTGCAGCGTCAGAAGCAGACAGTCCTGATTCACCAGAATTCAAAGGCAGGAAGAATAAAAACCAATGTGGGAAAGTTGGTTTTATGGGCAGCGACGCAGAAGAAACCCCGAACAGGGCCAAACCAGAATCTATTACACATACTTTAGATCGTCTAATCCGAGAAATTGAAAAACAAAGTGCTGCCAACCTTAAGTGTGAAATAGCGGGACTTACCCTGAAAGAAGACTTCAAAGATTTTCAACTCAAAATCATTGATCTTCAGCAAGTTGTAAGCAAACAAATGGTGGCGATTGAGCTAATTGAAGCAAATTCATATCCAAAACCATCATAATGTATGGTTTACCGGAAGTGCAAGGCACAGAAGACAAGGGACACATAGAGAAACGGTGTAATAAAAGACCTATTAGCGCAATTTAAACTGTCTGACACTGATTATTCTGAAGGTTTTCAAAATCGGCAAACCGGATGCATCTTGAAAAATTAATTTACACATTTTAAAGTTGAGGTTGACTGGCTGAAATTTTTAAATGCCAAAGCTGACAGGATCAAAGTACAAAGTGTGTTTGGTAAATTGTATTTATTGACTTGTACGATTATTTCAGTACGAGTGAATTAAAAACGCAGTTGATATCCTCCACTTTCCGAGGATGTTTTTTTATTCGTAATTATTTTCCTATAACAATCACATTTATGTGGTGGAATCATAAGCTGAGTTTAGAAAGTTATTTTATTGATTACAACAAAATTTTCAAACAGAAATATATTAAACCCGACAAATCGAGACGTAAAGATGTTCCTTTAGAAAATTTTATAAAGTATTTTGTGACTTGGGAATCATAAATGAAATCTTCTATAAACTATCTTTCATTTGATACATCACAAACCAAGTGTGTCATTTGTGCGTGACCTTTGACCTTGATTGACTGTCTGACTGCATATTTAAAATCAGCACTGCAGTAGCTTTCGAATGATATTGAAAAGTGTACGTTGAAGTACGGTATTATTTCAAGTTATAATGTGCGGAGAAGGTGAATTATTAAGTAATGATGAATGAGTGGGTGGGGTAAAGTCAGAATGCAGAAAGTAATGAATGCGTGCAATAATAATTTCGTATTCTACGAGGCAGCGGAAGGTATAAGTCAGAAAAAAATCGAATCGCCAGTTTTTTGTCAGTTAGTAGTACTCATATGACTACGTAACTGTGTAAAATATTTCCTTCGAAAACTTAACCGTTTCGAATTTATGGCCGTTTTTATGAAAAAAAGGTTACTTCAAAGGGCGCAGTCCTGTGCAAAATGTATTACAGATATTAACATGATTCTTTTTCTAAAAATACTTAAACGGTTTTTCTAGGTAGCATTTTTTCCGTTTTCAAATAACGCTTACCGTTTTGGCGCCGCAAATTTTCAAACTTTTAGATTCAAAATATTTTGTACACGGAGAAACAAATTTGCAATTTTGACATCAGAATTGGATTCTACGTGGTAGAATACATATACTACATCAATTGCAGCGAAAAGTAATTTCATTATGAGGAGATTTTGACGATTTTTAATTTTAATAAATGTCATCCAACACAAAACCTATAGTATACTGTGTCATTCCAATACCATTTTAAAAATGTTTTTGTAAGTTAACTGTTATAAAAATTAAAAATCGTCAAAATCTCGTGATAGTTAGCTTACATTTCGTTGCAATTGATGGAATATATGTATTTTACCACGTAGAATCCAATTCTGATGTCAAAATTGCAAATTTGTTTCTCCGTGTACAAAATATTTTTAATCTAAAAGTTTGAAAATTTGTGGCGCCAAAACGGTAAGCGTTATTTGAAAACGGAAACAGTGCTACCTAGAAAAACCGTTTAAATATTTTTAGAAAAAAGAATCATGTTAATATCTGTAATTCTTTTTGCACAGGACTGCGCCCTTTGAAGTAACCTTTTTTTCATAAAAATGGCCATAAATTCGAAACGGTTAAGTTTTCGAAGGAAATATTTTACACAGTTACGTAGTCATATGAGTACTACTAACTGACAAAAAACTGGCGATTCGATTTTTTTTCTGACTTATACCTTCCGCTGCCTAATACGACTAATACAAGAAAGGAGATTGAGTTGAGGGTTGATTTATTATGATCACCCAGCTTGTAAGGCCCCAAGTCATATTATTGGTGGCACACCGAAAGTGTGACGCACAGGAACGCATAGCATCATAATGCTCATTACTCATAGCGCACTACAAGGTGCAAGCACGCTTGCTTACACCTATTTTTACCTTCCCATCATGTAGATGAGTTGCATGATGATGATGGCTCATTTGCTCATAAATGCATTACATAAAATATATATTATGCACCAATTTACATGAACATTATAAATGCATGCTAATGACATGCACAATACAATATATCACAAGCCATATGTGACGCTTATCATATTGATTTAGCTTATCAGTTGACCTTGTTCCCGTTACCCTATATAGCCGGTCTTCGAACTCATCCTTTGCCTTGACCTAAGCTATCGACTGGTGAAATCAGAATTTCAAAAAGTCAAGTGGTTCGAAAGTTATCGTGCCCACAGACGGACGACGCCGACGACAGATTCGATACAAGGTCTTCTTAATATGTACCTAAAAAATATTAACGTTGCTCACTCACACGTTCATATGCATAAAAACACAACCAAACTGGCATCTCTTATCGACATGCATTAATTGTTGTGTCATTGAGTTTTCTGCGAATCCTTGGTTGATTAATAAGTATTCCGCAATGGAGTAGTCTCGATATTTGATTGCAAAATGGAGCAATAAAAGGAGTTTCTAGCCCAGAATTTCAGTGACATCTCAGCTATTGCCAACGTGATCATGAAAACTTGCGATTTTTTAAGTCCAAGTCCAAGCTAAGGCCAAATTATCAGTGGGAAAAATTTTATTATTATTTTTGTAATTTTAGGAGAACTCTATGCAAATTGCTTAAGGTCACCAACAATATTTGTCAGCTAAACTGAACGGTTTTGTGTGCCAATCATAAAGTTCAGCTCAATCAAAACTGGGTTGATTTTTCATTTGCTTTCAAGAAACGCGTGCATTCCGTCCTGCAATATCTATTTTCCAATTGTTTCTGAGTTCTGTTTATTATGTAAATTTAGGTACGTACTAAGAATACTTGTATCGCGTCTGTCGTCGTCTGTCTGTGGGCACTATAACTTTCGAGCCGCCTGACTTTTTAAAATTCTGCCAAGTTTCCTCTCCACTTCATTACTATACTGCTTTCTTTTTTCACAAAAGCCTTACATTTTTTAGACAATGAATTCATAAGAAGGACTAAAAAACTAGAACTAAGGTTTTGTTAGGCCAACTTCTTTACCCGAATTAGCAATTCTTGTCTGTTAACGAGAACTTTGAAGCACTTGTATCCATAAATCGATTTTTCCTGAAAAATTTAAATAATTCATTTTATAGAAAAACCGGGAAAATTAAACTGTCTAAGTTTTTCCTTATTCCTGATGAAGATAGTAGTAAACTATTGAAAGCTCGACTCGATTAAAAACTTTAATTAATGTCAACCATGAGTTCCGATAATTCTAATAATACTAATAATACTGTCTAAGTTAGACAGTCTAACAGGCTGGGACAAGCATAGGAAAGGCTCTGGTTGAAATGTGGCACTAAAACCTCAAAGGTTAGAATCTAGGGACGCGATTTACTCAAAAACTAATACTTGGGTAGGGACGGGAGTTGCAGATTTGGAATCCTGACTGATTTGTGATAAGACCGAGTCAAAAAAATATGGATTAAATAATAAAAAACATTTACGCCCAAGTATCTCGTAGTGATAACAAAATTGGTCCCACACAGTAAGCAGCCCCTGCATGCTTTCTTCTTTGAACGAGGTTGCTCACTTGGCTCAAAAACCTGTCTTTGCGTATGCATCAGGGGTTGTTGATCCAAATATGAAAACAGTTAGCTACAATTTTGAATGGGAAGATCAAAACCTTGAGCCGATTTTCATCCCCATGCTGGTTCCAAACTCCTCACTAAATTATGAAAAAGAACTTGTAATGCTCCAATTTACGCATCCAAGTTCTGAATGACATTAGTCCAACAGCATGGCTTTCATGCTAATTCAATTGAATTTGACTTTTGCGTCCCAATTTCAAACCAAACTTTTTGTCTTTTAAACGGTCTTTATTGGTTGAGGGCTCTTACAAATTTATAGCTGTAATTGGAAAGTGAAAGCCAGCTACAACTGAAGACTGGCAACAAAAGACCATTGGAGAAACATCAATTCGTTTATCCAAAATACTATTCGCAGTCCTCAACTCATATCGAAGATCACTTTGTTCTGGACTGAGGATGACGACGGTTTGTTATTCTTCAATTTTTGGCCTTTTTGGCTTCATACACATAAAATCATTCATATTAAATGGACAGGTATACGAAACGGAAACAAAGATACATAAAAGCAACTTTAACTTGCCTTTAACTTCTCTCTACATTACTCTTGCATGAAAACGAAGATACGTCTTTGCATGACATCTACATCTACAATTTATCATGAAAAGTATGTACTACCAGTTCACATAAGTTCAGGAGGAACGAACAGCTATCACACATATATTCGTGTGGAACATTTTCAACGTTAAGCAACACGTTTGCAATGCTTAAACAGCATTAACGTACTGGGCTGCCATCTAAAATTTGTTTCAACGACGTCACCTTATTGCGCGTTTTTCCCTGTATTTTGTATTTCGCAATCATATTTTTACGCATTCATACGCAAAAGTTTGCAGTTTGAAGCATTAGGTAGCCGTATTATACTTTAAGCATATATACGAGCAAACTTTTAAAATGTGTTGCTAAATAATTTGTAAACGTGAACAGGAAGTAGCCAATGTCAATCGATTTTAAGTTTTAAATTTTTCAAGCAATCCTGCCTATGCTGACGTGGAAAATAATCGAAACTTTCAGCAATATAAAATACATTGGAAACGTTTACCATAGGAGCCTCCACTGGATCTGAGTTTATACAAGCACATTTAATTTTAGGTTGGCTTCATTTTTTCCACCGGATGTCAGAAGCTACGGCGTGTTAAATGTGGAAAGCTTAGAAACAAAACTGAAAAATAAATTTGTGCTAGTTCTTTTGTATACATACATACCAGACCTTACTTTATATAGCATTGCAGTTTGTATAGGAAAGTCTTTCAAATAAACTATAGACATTCTAACGTCAAATATGTGTATAGGATGTTAAAACCTGCCACACACCGGATGCTTTAGGGATTTCCAAACACGAAATGTTAAAAACATAAGAGTTATGAGGGGAAAATTGTGTCATTTGCAGTCGGACATTTTACGTTTCAAGTCAACTTAAAATCATCGCGCTCCATAAATTTTCTTGGTAAAACCTTATTTGGGGATGTTAGAAAAGTCGTAGAGTTTATAATTGGATCTTCGGCTATTTTTGATCAGAAAAACACTTAATAGTAGAAGATTACTTATATTTCTTTGAAATACCAAAAATTGTATTACTGTCGTACTTTTAAAGTGATATCTCCTTTGGTCACGGTCGCAAAAAAATAAGTGAAATAAACGTCTACAAATATTCATTATTTTTCTGTATCCAACATTTTTCAGCCACAGGCATATACTTGTTCAAATTTCTTAAAACCAGAAAAACCCTGAACAATTTAAGTAGCGTGTTCAGATTAAGACGGTTTTCTGATTTTAAACCAACCACAACCAATATATGTGTTATTATTGATCATTGCAATAGTTGAAAGTGCTTGCTGACAAACGACAAACAAGTTTTTTACAGAATTTTGGGCAGTCAGCACCCTTACGTCATTGTTCATTCGTAAATTCCATTTTCGGCGGGCTCACTATTCCTCAACACAGTAAAAGGGACACATTAGAGATTAAATACTCGGAACGAACCAACAAAACAAAGTTTAACAATGGAAATATCAAACCAATCTTCTACAAATTACATTTTTAGAGTATTCAACTCTTTCGCATTTTTATCGATAACTAAAGCCTTTCTTAGAAAATTGAAAAAAACTACTTACTTCGAGTTAACGTTACCACAACGTCACCGGTGTTTGTGAACTAATTTATTTCAGCTTCTACGGATGGAACGCGTCAGAAATAATACACATATTATATACAACCCAATTGAGACTTTAGATTTGGAGTTCCATTATTTTACATACCAAATATTGACAAATTTGGTTTTTTAATCTTGCTAAAGAACCAATATTTGCATTTTTACACACGGATTAAGTGATTCTGAGAAAGTAAATAGTTGCGTCATAAATGCAATAAAACGTCACTTTGTACATTAATTTTCATAAAAAGTTTACGCTTCAATCCCTGAATTTAAATCAGTGTAGTTTTTTACTCCCTTTACCACCAAATTAAAATTAGTTTTAAAATGGGGAAAAATAATATTGGAGTACGGTGTCTCGTCATGTTTTTAGCGTTTCCATTCTGCGCTGCGGATGAATATGAACTATTTACTGGGCCTATTTACAAACTCATGGATGCTCTTAACATTCCAACGAAAGATTTGGATACTCGCTTTTTACCACCAGCCCGGCTGAAGGAATCAGTTATAACACCGATTGAAAATTTAAATGAAATTCTTTCCCCCTTTAAAAACTGTTTTGTGCACTTAACAAATTATAGAGGGATAGACCTATTACCAGTGGAAACTCCGCTAATTATACGGCAACCCGAATTGGCAATTTGGGAAATCAACAACGTATACTATTTGATTCATGTTCCAAGAGGTACAAAACCTCGAAGAAATTATTTTAACTTGTTTGATGAGCGTGGAATTCATTGTGAGCTTTCTGACTTTTTCCACGGAGGCAATTCCGACTTGGATCTGAACCCGTGTCTGAATCTAAAATTTTCTAATTTTACTCTAAAATCTAAGGCGCCAAATTGCCAAATCAGTATCGGACTTTATCCACAAGATTATCACCTTATCTGGCATTGGAACCTAAGAATACGGGGAAGTTTAAATGGAATGCTTTTAAACTATTTGCATACTTTCGGTCGTCTGTCTTTTCTGGACCACTCTTTTCTGCAACCGTCTACAAACCTCCTAAATATTATGATATTTAAAGAAACATGAAAATATGCTCAAATCCATGCTTCAGTATTGGATGGAGCAGGTTCTGAAATACGGAAGGTTTGCCATAAGAAAAGATTTGTTTATTTTTCTGGAAACCAACGAAATAAAATTGGCGGCAAATTTTAGTTCCAAGATCGTTCGTTCAAGTGTTCTCACTAATGCAGGATATTTTGTGAATTTCTATGAACTTCAAACCCAATTCTGGAAGATGTCAGTTGAAGATATGATTTTACAAATTGAAGGTTTTCACAGAAGACCATTAGTTTGGTGGCAAATGTCTTCTTCCGAAACGGACAGAAGAAACCACATTGTTTCTAAGCCAGAATGCAGTAAAAACCCTTATTTTATGGTCTGGCATCACCGTCAAATTAGCTCCAAAATGTATAACGGAATTAGTGAACAGCAATTGCTTATGGATGCGGCACTAAATATTGTGCAATTGATTCTGCATAATAGTACGCTCCAAAAAAGAGTCTTTACAGATTATATACGGGTCGAATGTGTAGACATAGGCCTAGGAGACGTCAAAAACAATGAATTTGACACGATGGTAAACGTGCTTTTGCAAAAATTTGACAACAACAAGTACGTTAACAGTCCACTGCAGATGAATAATCCGTTACGAGCTCTCAAATTCGTGAGTTGTGGAAAACCACCCCAAAAAGCTGTTGGTTTTGAAGAATTTGTTAGCATCTACGAGTGGCATGTTTGGTTGCTGATTGTCGTACTGCTTATTTGTATTTTCCCTCTTATGCTTTATTTTGTGGAGCAATTAAATGGGGCCATCCGTGCTAAAGAAACGAAAATATATTTGAAACCATTTTCGACAAACTTACTTTTACAGCCAATTGTAATATTACTGGAGGAGGGAGAAGCTTTTGCTGACAGAAATCTCAAGTTTTCTTCGTTGAAATGGATGCTTGGTCCGTTACTTCTTGCTGGGACTGTGTTGATCAACGCCTACAAATATGACAATATATATAATACATTTGCACCCAAAAAACAACTTCAGTATCGACACTTTAAACAGCTTGTTTCTAACAACTTTACGGTGTACACTATGGTTTCGTTGGAGGATGAAGATGTCGAAAAAAACTGGTACTTTTTTGGTAGGCAACTACGACAACTCTCTAAGCATCAAATAGGAAAATCTGATAGTATGTGTAAGGTCTTTAGTTCAGTTATTGTGTCGGAGGTCTTCAGTTTATCTAAACTCGGCGCGTTTAATACCAATGCGACAGACGAGTATGTCGATTACTCAAGTCTGCATCCTGGTACCTTACAAATTTTTACAGAGATCGGGAGAACAAAAGATGACACTTCAACTGTAGTTTCAAGAGTTGCTGAGAGACAATGGAAACTAGTATATGAAACTGTAAAAGTTTGTAACAGATCGGCGCTAATTCTTCCTGAAGTGTTTGCATTACAACTGGCACAAAAATTGAGAAAAGTTGAAGGACTAAAATATGTTTATGTTGGCAAAGACATTCTAATGGCTGAGCAGATATCCCTAGAATTTGTCGATTGGATTCCGGTAAATATTTGGGGCAAGATTGGACTTGTTAAAAGCTCCGGGATTTGGTTGTGGTGGAGTAATGTGATTGGATCTGCTAACGGCCGCGTAGTCGGGGAGGAATATGCAAGGGCAACTGAATTTGTTGTTGAAAAGCCAACAATGAGTGGAAACGTTGTTGTAATCTTTTATTTATATTGTGGGATTTGTGGAATTAGTATTTGTAGTTTTTTGGTGGAAGTATTTTTGAGTGTTAGTGCGTCAATTCATAATAGTCTAGTTGTTCCCAGCAAAATAGCCAGAAACCGTGCAGGGTCAGAAGCAGACGGTCCTGATTCACCTGAATTCAAACGCAAGAAGAATTATATGGGCAGTGTCACAGAAGAAACCCCGAAAAGGATCAAAACAGAGTCTAGTACTGAAACTTTAGATCGTCTTATCCGAGAAATTGAAAAACGAACTTCTACTATCCTAACAAGTGAAATAGTGGGGCTCTCTACTAGCCTAAAAGAGGACTTGAAGACTGCTCAAACCAGAATCATGGATCTTCAGCAAGTTGTAAGCAGACAAATGGTGACGCTTGAGCAACTTGAAACAATTCAAATCCTGCAACATCAAAGCGCATGATTTACCAGAAGTGCAAAACGAAGCAATAGATCAGAGATATGGAGAAATGGTGCAATAAAAGACCCGACAATCCAGCTCAAGCTGCATGGTATTATTGATTTGTAGGATAAAGTTTTTTTGAATATCTTTCCGAACGAGTTAATTAAAAACGCAGGAAATATCCGCCAATTTCCGATAAAAACTTCTCTTCTTCTCACTTTTTCATATATATAAATAAAGACATAACCAAACTGACATCTCTTATCGACATGCATTAATTGTTGTGTCATTGAGTTTTTTGCGAATCTTTGGTTGATTAATAAGTATGCCGCAATTGAGTAGTGTCCGTACTTGATAGCAAAATAGATCAAAGAAAAGAGTTTCTCATCCCAAATTTCATTGACATCTGTGCTATTTGAGCTGAGAAGTTCAAATCCTCAGCGCGAACAACTTTTATTATTATTTTGCAATTTCGGAAGAACTTCACGCGATCAGCTTAAGTTCATCAAGAATACTTGTCAGTTTAACAGAACGGTTGTGCGTGCCAGCCGAAACTTCAGCTTGGTTAAAACTAGGTCGATTTGACTTGTTTTCAATCAACTCATCCATATCGTCTTCCAAATTCCGTATATCCATTTTATCATGAATAATTTCCTGTATATATTTCACAAGAAAGAGCATCACATGTAAATTTTTCCGGACAAAGGGCGCTTTCAGAAATGACGTCATATTGGTAGGGGGGAGGGGGTTATCAGAATTTCGTGTCGTGACGAAAAGTGACGCCAGGGAGAGGGGGGTTAGAATGAAAAGTGACGTCACTAAATTCTAAAAAATATTCCTTTCAATCCAAATCAAAACTGAAGAGAAACCCCATTTTTGGCAGCTCATTGGCAAAAATTTACGTGTTTTAAATGTTGTTGTTACAGTTGTGCTAGTTTTGGTAGACATCGGAAGATATCAAAAGATATAAAATATCGGATTTTGGAAATTCCTGACATTGGCATTTTGGATTTTGGCACAATAATATTTATTTAGTCAAATTCTATGTGAAACTATAATTTTGATGACAATTAAATTGACGAGACAACGAAGTGTTATTACTTTCTCCCGTCAATGATGGCAATGTCATCATGAAATATTCATGTCAACTTAACCCCAGCTACATCGAAAATTTTTAACAGCAAATTCGCCGATTTTATACTTTTACTTTTATGGGTTTCAAAATTAGTTGTTACCACTGAATGATGTTTTGATTACAATTCAAAATGCAACATTTGATAGGTGTAGCCCTAAGACTTGTAAATTTGTACACCATCGTTTTAGTATTTAGTTTGTAATGTAGTATCGCTAATCATCTAATAATCTAATGATATGTGTTGCATAATATGCCAAAAAAGGGTGAAAACTCAAGATCTAATAGGGATGACACTTCCAACAATCACTGAAAGAACTGGCTGTAAATAGCCAATTTCGTGTCACTGTATCGGATTTCTGCTCCAAATGTCCCAAATCCGTATCGCTGGACAAGATAAGTTACGATTCAGTGAATGACGATTGCTATGATGAGTAACTAACTCAGGTTCTCTGTGGCCGCGATGCCAAATGTTGCGTATTGCAAAATAATGGGCACACGCTTTGTAACCACCCTGTTTCTTCGTGCATTCAAAATCACGTAATATTCAGTAAAAATAAATAGTTAAATTCAAGGTTCCTAACGCTCGTAAGTGGACTGGCAAAGTTCGGATTTTATAATAGTTTATTACAAAAAGTTCAAGTTCCCAGAAAATATGTGCAGACAAAATTTATGCCCTGCTCACTCTTTCCTGTCCAGATGCCGAGTAAATCCTCCCCATGCCTTGTCAGAAATGCCTCTCTGGTGAGACGCTCAAGAATTAAAGTACAAAGTTCAGTCATTTGCTAAAAAATAAAAACAAATTACGCAAGGAGTAATATGGTCAAGTATCCCAAAGTTTTTAATGATGATTATTACAATTCCTGAATTGGGTTTACACGTGAAACCAATAATCAATCCATCGTTTACGAAGATCAATACAAATTTCAACGTTTACTATAGACCAACTAGTTCATTATTTGTTTAAATCATGGTGCATCAAAAGTGATAGGCGAATGTCTCAATAAATGGGTGAAATCATGCATAATATTTAGTTAATTGAAATTCATGCAAAGTGAACTCCCAATTTTTTTGACTTTTAATCATTACAATTCGCTGAAAATGAGAATCACGCCATCGACAACAAAACAGATGTAATTCAAGCCGAGCAATGAACTTCCATGAAACCTCATAATCATAATATTTGACGTGAGCATAATATTTGGTAAGCAATCAGATAACCATGCAAAAAAAGTAGCACACGAGAGTATCTAACAAGAATTTAGGGCTAATCAATCAGATGTTGATCTGAAAGGTTCTGCGTATTTGTCTGATTCATATATTTCCTCATTCAGTCATTTTGTTTGTCAATCATTATTACTCAATAAAAACAATTGAGTATAAAGTGTGTCAAGCAATTTATTTATTTGACATGGTTTGGAAATATGAAAACTAACATCCAGGAAATAAAATTAATACATTTTTGAACAACATTGCAAAATTTAGAAGGTAAAGCTACTGTTTTTGAATTTGTTTAGAGTTCGAATTCCTTTTTTGTCTCACTTTCCCCTTACAACAAGCTTTAGGATTTTCACTATTTTGACGTTTCCTCGAAAACTGTTTCTTTCCTTTTTTCATTGTTTTTAAAACGTCTTGATGGTGGAATCGGATTTGAATGTATTTCCTCTTTCCGGTCCATTCCAATTGAATTGGAAGTGTTAGGTATATATGGTATAGCAAAATATATGAATGAACATGATGAATGAAATGTGCATGAGCTTGCAAAATGCAACTCAGCACACACGTGTCAATGAAATATAATGTATGCATAAAATATGTGAATCATGATCTCGATGATGATCATGATGAGTGAATCCTAAATGAGAATGAACGACGATGAATAAATCAGTCTTGATCTGAGACCAAACCAATCTAACCCTTAGTTTCAGAGTCTCCCTATTATTAATTAGGACCTTACGGTCCGTAGCACCCGTGGCATTTTGGGCCTTACAGGCTCGACTTCACGCAAATGTCATGTCGAACATAGGATCAGCAAGTTCGTAACATAGATCCCAGTCTGTTCATAATTGGTGGAGATGGCTCCTTTCCTAAATTCCTTTCACATTGCCTTTAAAAGGGAATGTTTCCCGTGCAAAGTGAGTGCTTCCCTAGAAAGTGTTAAGAAACTGAGTCTTTAAGTTTTCAAAGTACTTTCATATGAAACAGTCAACATGAAATCTGATTCCATTGAGTTCACGTCTACTCAAAATGAAAGTTTCCTGACGCTCAGAAGTTTGCAGTTATTGATAAAATTGAGCAAACGTTAAAGTTAAAATGACAGTTCAAGGTTTTTACAAGTGGGGCAAAATGAGACAATTCCAAGAAGCAAAGTTAACTACTAAAGTGATTCCAATGAGGATTCAAACAGTTTACTGATCGTTTTTGGTCACTTCATTTATATGGGAAAGTGTTTCTCCCATGGAAATGGTTTATGGAAATAAACCTGCTCTAGGACCAAGAAAGCGGCCCAGACAAAGGACGGCTGCCTTGTGAACGCTGACATGCAAAAAAAGGAAGACGGATATCGAAAGAAAACGACAAACAAGTGGACGCTCAGCAGAAATGACCTCAGCCGAAGTCTATGGAAAGATGACGTTTTTCATCTCACTCAAGGACACCTAACTTACAGCTGCTTAGAAGCTATTTAGTATTATGTAGTGGTGAGACTAAAATCGGAGAAGAAGCACTACGATACTAGCGTGTGCTCTTCCCAAGTTCATATTTCTATGCATGTAAGAATATTCACAGAAAATTATTTAGACTAAAAGCTAAGTACAAAGCAGAGAAACAGACGGTTTCAGAAATAATTTCAATAAAATGGGCTCAGATAGACTATTTTATAAGCAGCCTGTCATAAATTCATGAGGTTCTCATACGTATCGACATGTTGTTTTTATGACTTTTAACAAATCCAGACAAAAACATAATTTTCACGATTTGCATTGCTTTGATCGTATTCAAACTGGTTGATTCCAATGCAGAAAAAAACTGAAAAAGAGGACTGACTCAATTTAAATCATAAAATCCTTCTCACGATACAAAAAGGGTTAACTGATTTCCTTTCTTCAAAGATTTCATACGTGGCAAACAGTTTCAATTTTATAGGCAGCTTGCCACACGATTACACAGAATGACGAAATGCATGACAGAATGCTGAAGTGGCACACGCAAAACATTTCTCCTTCATTGGCATAAACGCATTCCGCAACCCAATGCCTTTCTTTTAATTTACTAGCGTACATATATTGCTGAGTATTTTGTTTCACTTTTAAAATCATTCCTTTCAGTCAACATTTTCATGCATTTTATTCTTGAAGAACGAACATCTAAAAGTATTTATGTTCTTGACCTCGATGACTCCTAAAATACTTCAAGTTTCACGAGCCGAGCTCGTATACTTTTGACTAAAAGAACAACTTATGAGCTGACGCAACGTTTTGTCAGGCTCTTGACAAATAACAATGATCTCACTACTAATTATGCTTGCGTATCCGATAAAACCTTCGGAAGACGCTATGTTGGCAGAAATTGCCTCGAGCCGAAGCGACGGCGCAAGCAAGGACAGTCAAGCATAAACATGATGAGATGAAATTTTACCAAGGCGGCACATTTTTGCTGTGAACCGTGTCATGGTTATTCAGCATAATGTTGCGTTAAGACAAAAGTAGCTTCGCTGCACTTCAGCCTTCATGAAAGACGTTTTGTAAACAAAGAGAATGGAATATCTGATCCATATTCTAAGATTTGTGTACAATTCTTTGTTGGATCACATGAAAACATAGCAGCCTTTACGTAACACCCGATTATGACTCCCAAACAATGACTTTCCACATAAATTCTGTCCTTCAAAGTAGACAGAGTACCACGAATTTACATTCGGGTTCGGACATGAACTTAATTGTTCTTACACGATAGACTACACCAGGTGCCAGAGTAGCACCGTTTACTTTTACGAAAGACAATAGGTTACAATTCATCCTACTTCGAATGACAATGTAGAATGACTTTAGGTTATAGGTAATTTACGAAAAAATGAATAATTTTAATATTAATGGTAAAATTGTAAGCTGAAATAGTTTACTTTTAGCTTAGACAATGTTTGATAGAACGCGGTAGGCTATTAGGGATAATTAGGGATAAATAAGTATAATGGTACGAATTAGGCTAAGAAAAAATTCAAAGTTAAAGGAAAATGCAGTAAACTTGAGCTCTTTGGATAGAGGTTTATAATAAAAAATAATGACTAGAAATTTTTATGTAGATATTGAGGAATAAATTCACATATTTATCTTTTACGGTAGGTGAGAAGTTAGTATTTAGGAAGATTATGACTAACTACGATTCATATGTAATCTTCAACTTAGAATGGTAATTCTTATTATAGTAACTGTGTCAGGTTGACACTGGCTTGAAAGTAGTAGCCTTCAGTAATTCGCATTTTAAGGTGCGTGTCTCAGATATTTTGTGCGTGTTTCGCACTAGCCCAAAAGTATAGTTTCTGATAATGCTTGCTTTTACTTGAGTGACATTTTGTAAATAAAATCAATCAGGCTGATTGCATCAGCATCAAGGAATTCGCACTTTTCGTGCGTGTGTCACGCTTAATAAATTTAGTTTCCTTCAAATCGAACTGCTATAATGATTGACTGAGTGTAAAAGTCAACATCGTTTTTGTCATATGATGATAGTATAATTTATTGTTCAAGATTAATTAGTTATTGGAAAAGTAGCTTATTTCACAAGTAATTCAAGAAAATCGAGTATTTTGGACGTAAATTATTTATTTAAAAAATAGTATAACGAGTGCGTAAATAGATCTGTTCATAATTGAAGGTTGACAATCATTTTCAAACCGAACTGAAGAACATTCTGATGAAACAGAATCCGATTTAGAGTTCTGGGAAGGGTCACCAGCTTCCCGCCACCATTTGACAGTTGTCCATTGAGTTCCACTTGTTTCTAAGTCAGACCCTTGCTGATCTTGAGGTTTTAAATACTCTGAAAATTCCCGGATATTTTTCTTGATTCTTTCAAAGAAGAATCCAATACCAAAACTAAGCAGGGCCACCAAAAGTATTAGAAAAACCAGTCCCACAGTTCCCATTTAAGATAATAGAGATACAGACACAAATTGTGATGGCAGGATCTAATATAGTCGAATAAAATTAGAAAGGATCAAATGCCACATTTTTATCTAACAAAATTGAGAGTAAGAACACATTAGATTGGCCCATTTTAACAATACTTTAATGCAATATCATCCTCCGTAAGTCAACAACAAGCAGTGACAAGCACTTGGTAGCGCGGCTGTGTTTGTAGGATACCTATCTTTTATGCATATAAATGAAGGTAACATTCATCTTCATTTTTAACAAGCTAGTTATGGGTTTAATCCACAAAGCGATCCATAGCTAAAGTTAAATATCAAAGATTCCACTCAACTGTTCACATAATTTATGTATCCTAAACGTTAACTTATTATTCTTTCGCCTCCCATTTGTCCCCAAAAGTGCATTAGAATTAAAAAATGCAGCGAAAAAAACACTTTATTTTTTATGCTTGTCACTTGATCAAAATCTCCTTCTGGGGACTTCTTATCAGCCTTTTATGTGGCATTGATTGTACATGTGAAAAACCGCCTTGACAAAGGCGTCCTTGGCGTCTAGTCTTACAAAATGCAATGCTAACACCTTATTATATTGGTGATCACCTTTTTCATTCTCCAACTATTCCTGGAAATTCAACTCCACTTGAAACATAATTAAAAAATCAAAAGAACTAAAGACTAAACGGTCCTTATCAAATTGTTCCAGGAATCAAATGCTACATCTGCAAGGCATGCATCGGGGCAGGTGTAGAAGAAATGCATAGTGAGAAATATAACCGTTGCGCCGAAATGACAACTTTGAAGACCAACCTCGAACAAGACACGGTTTGACAGATTCTGTTCGGACAGGGCATTTGAAGATCAAAGAAACAGAAAGAATTCAAGTGGGACAATTTTCGACCTGTTGCAGTCAGAAACAGGAATAGATATAGGTGGACCGAGTCCTTCGATAGGTGGACCACGATGGTTCTGCTATAGAAGGTCCACTTTAACATTGGCGTTTATGGGAAAATCAAAATGAGTCCAGCTATAGGTGGACCTTCCCTAAACCCAGTCAGGATTTTACATACGCCAATATTTCGAAAAGGTAGATACACAGTTGGAAAGAGCTTAAAAAACTACATCGGAACGCAGTTACCTGACCGTCCAATTAGTCTTCTGTTAATTTTAAGGACACAATTAAGATTTCCCCATACATTTAGCATTACGGAAAAAGTCAGGCTATAGGTGGACCATAAAAAAAGGTCTGGCTTTAAGAAAGCCAAGTCCACCTGTAGGTGAACCACCCTGTAAAAAGTCTACCTATAGCAGGACAAACTCGGTCCACCAATCGAAGGACTTGGTCCACCTATATCTATTCCTGTTTCTGACTGTGTTGTGGAAGGCTCGACCACTTTGGCTAAACACTGCTTCTGCTCTGTGTAACGACATGCTCTCTATCCTGGCTATCACTCCTTCCGGCTCTGGCTCCACTTCAGAGACGACAAATGATGATGCTTCATTGATCACCGTATACTCCGCACGTCTCCTGCTCCTGTTCGACTTCATATCATGCCACCCCACATTCTTCGTGTTCCACGCAATCAGCCTCTAATAATGTCACCTCTCTTCGCTTCTCTCAATCTATTATATTACCACAAATTCGTTATTTTATATCTTGTCAGTAGTATGATGTTTTCCTGAGGAAGCTCAAGTAACACTTATTTATCACAAAACAAATATGAACATAATACTTGTCCTTTGCTGCCGTTTTGTTAAATAATAAAAGCCACGTAAGTGGACTGAGAAACGTGACTGAACGTTCTTATGAACGAAATGTTATGCGATTATGAATTACATTTAACGCGCCGATCATTTCATGCATTAATTATCCGATTTAATGCCATTTTTTGAATTTGTGTGCTTAAAACTGCATGAATTTGTAAATTTTATTTAAAACTACTGTAACCATTCGATTCAGCATGTCAAACTACCCCTAAATACTCATTTTCAGCCTAATCGGACGACATTTTGTATTTGCGCGCGTATAACTTTCGAAGCGCGCGACCGATTTCGCTGAAAAGCAATACCAGAGGTGCTCTTGAGGAGTACTAGTAGTAGATTTATTTATTGTATCGCTTAAAATTAAAGGTTTTGCTTATTCATCTTAACAATATTTACGATACTTTACGATAGTTTGGGTATTGGGTATGATTGGTGATTGGTCTGGGGTATTATGATTGAATGACATGTCAATGTGGTGGTTATGGGGGCTGGGTATATACTCTGGGGTTGTGGGGAAGGTTTGAATGTATTGTATGGCGTGTTTTATAGTATGAATGGATATTTGTTGTAGTATTTTGTATTGACCCATTGTATAGTTGTACTATGGTTGCTTTTTATATGAAGCCACGTACTTTTAGTGTTATTTGGGCATTGTCTGGCTTTGTAACTTCCGAATACTAAAGGATTGTTACTGTGTAATGTCAATTGCTTATCATTGAATGGACAGGAATTGAATTGAATTATACAAATTGGAGCATAATGTGGCTGACTGAACTTTCATTACGTCGTATTTGCTAATGCCATATTAGTTTAATATATTGCTTGGTTGTGGTAGTATTGTCATGCTAAAAATGCTACATTATGAGAAGTTTGAATAGCCAATGTAGGAATGGAACTCACACCACTGTTCATTTCATGTGAGCACAATGTCCAGTTCTCCAACTATGCTGTGCTTTGTAATACTTCCTTTTATCTTGTACTGGCTCAGCTAGATGTAAGAGTTATACGTAACATAGCAAGCAATAGTATGTAATATGTTGCATTGATTTAATCTGTTACATACTAATTGAATATTTTATTTGGACCCGTATCACCGTATTACATCTACAGAACAATAAACTTTCAGTTGAATACAAACTATATGATTATAAATGTGAACACATGCGGGGTAATGAGAAGATTGAGAGAGAAATTGAACACAATAAATAAACGAGAACACAATAAATTGGGGAGAACACAATAACCACTAATCATGGGATTTGCCAGTCAGCTTCACTTCCATAATCTTTGTTCTGCGCTTGATTCGGGTGCTAAACTTGACTGGAGCTCGTGGAAGTTCCACTGGTGGAGGGGAAACAGGCCGGATCGGGGATTCGGAGGGTTCCCGGAGAAGTCTCTGTGGCCTCCTTGGAGTCGACTGTAACTGGGGCCTCGGTGGCGTTCCCATTGGCGTCCACGCTCTGGACTCGCGAAGAAACGGAGATGGAGGGGGACTCTGATCTTCTGTACAAAACATTCACTTCACCATTTTCTTCTACAAAATCTATTAATGAGAGCAGGGTTTTGGGACCTTCAGCTTCTGGGACAATAGTTCTGTCCAACTCGTCCTGGAGGTTGTTGAATTGGGACATGTCCAAGTACTCCTCCACTTCCTCCAAGTCTTCAGTGGTGGTCCTAAACCAATATCTCCGAGGGCCTTTCCTCTTCCACAGCCGATAAACCTTTTCAATGGGGTAAACGCAGAATGCCAGGGCAACTACACACACTACAACTGTAGCAGCCCGTACGTATGGCATGTGTTCAGCTGAAAAACAGAACAAAATTTGGTAAATTTGGGTAAAAACTAGACACATTCACATAAAAAGATGTAAAAGCTGGGGTAAATTGCATAATAAATGTTGAAACTGCATAATAAATACTTACATTCTGTTGGTGTGACGGGAACAGATGATGGAAATGCTGAAAAGGCTGCTGGAATGGCTGTGGTGGTAGTTGAGACGGCTTCACACTGCTCAAACGAACCCGAAAGAACGAAATTATTCACCAAGCCGTCTATGGTGTCTACACAAACGTAGCCAGACCCAGGATACCGGACCCAATTACATCCGGAAAGCACGCAGACGACGCAAGCAACGTGAACACTACACTAAAACACAAAAAAACACAAAAAATCACTAGTTTTTTTTGCCATATTTTGGCATATAAAACAATATGACGCAATGATGATGTGGAAAAAACTTACCAAGAGATCCATCTCAACAAGTTGATGCTTCCAGCTCAGTCTCCACCGTCACACTGACATTTAAAATGCATTAAAATCATGTCTGTAATGCAATGATTTACACGGAGATGCTACGATAAAATATGATACGCCTGCTTCTTACCATCATGCATATATATTATAATGAATAGAGTAAAGAAAGTACATGCTTGTGCATGTGTTACCTTCCCCACATATTTTTTCTTCGTTGTAAACAGAAACGTGATGAACGCATCAAGTTATTCAGACAGGTAGACAGTATAGCATGTACATAACATGCACACAAGTCAATACCAATAACACATTTATATGCATTTTACTTTTCTCAGCTCTACTCCTCCCATTTCTGAGCTCATCATTTTTTCTCTGAATTACATGCATTGCCATTGCATGGCTACACTCCAAACCATCACATTTATATAGTAAAACGCGATGGAAAAGTAAAGCTGATGCAACACACATGAGACATTACTCATCTAAGGAACATCCATCTTACAATGCTTTGCTATCGTAGAGAAATGGGCATCAGTGAAGTAGTCACCTTTTTATGCATAGCATACATTCTCCTCATATCTTGTCTTCGTTATGAACAAAAAACGCGTCTGCTTCCCCACTCTTCTATATTATCTTGTCTCTTGTGTGCCTGGTCTACCTCAGAGCTCACTACACAACTCCAGTAGCAATGTAATGTAAATGCAATATTATATGTGTTTCTCGCTATAGTTCACTGTGTATAGAGCGTATTACTACTACTTATATTACACTCATATATACTGGCTCTACATCTGGGGTGTAGCATTAATAAGTGCCGCTGCTGCTGCTTTATCTACTAGAAGCAACAGCCAGCATGCACAAGCATGGTGTAGTTG
>JAQGAP010001251.1:0-21600 GCA_034697805.1 Orchesella bifasciata | reverse complement strand
CATATCTCCATATTTTATACTTAGCTAGAATACATAGTAAGATTGAAGGAGACTAGCGTAAATACATACACAAAACAAAAGGCTCACTTGCATCACCTGATATTTCGAAAAAGTGTGTGTAGTCAAGAGCCTTATTTTCTCCATTTTTCATTTCCGTCCTGCTTAACACAAAAACTAATCTGCCTATAATATATTACGATATTATCCTCATACATTTACACAAGCTCCTACTACATGATAGCATTATAGCTTGCATGCAGACAACAAATTAGTGTGGGAATATGCAATGAGAATACCTATTAAATCTACATTTTACCGTTTTACATAACAGAACGATCATGTCAGTTTTTAAGTGTGCTAATCCTCTTCTCCCTTTCTCTTTCGGCTACTTCCGTTTTTCCGCAGGTTGTTTCACTCTCACTGGAAATCATACTCCATGCTATCCTTCCAACCAAACCAAACTTCTTCTCAAAACTCAATCTCTTCCAGTTCCATCCTTCGCCAAACTTTTTCCCACCTCTTCGTTCCTTCCTTGCCTTTCCGCCCAAAAGAAACTTTCCTCTTACTTTATATCCCCTCATCTCAGCCAATTCATTTTTAAAACATCAAAGTCAAAACTTATACATATGCACACCGGGTAGTAAAATTGCGCTTACGTAAATCTCAATTAGTGTTTAACAGGAAATAAAAATAATTTGACTTTCCATTCCAGATCTTCCTCCCATCCTCTAACTGAATCTATGCAGCTGGAGAAACAGCTCTAATTAAATTTTCTCTCTATTGTCCAATTCTATTAACTTTGATAACAAAGTTGTAATTTTTAACTCCATTACACGTCCCGCTTGAAAGAATTATTGCAGCTTGGATAACAACGCAGTAGGAACATAAAGGACAAACGAGGGAAAGTGAAATAAATGATTTCAGTTCCCAACTTTGGAACTCCATTTTCCATGTTTTCAACGGGAATGTTTAGCCTTTTTCTGGAGAAAAGCGCGTGACAAACAACAAAGGCATCCTTTTCTGTCGATTGATCGCAAACACAGTAACGCAATCATCAAACACAATATGTATCTTTCACCGAAAAGCATTTTCTTTTTTCGGAGAAAATAAAAGTGGTCAATAAATCAAGCCTTTGCCATGTTTCTTTTGCTTCAGTCCCAAACGCAACGGTGGGTCGGGGGGTGGCTTTCGTTTCGGCGAAATAATGTGTTTCGCCCTGGCAGTGTATCAAAAAAAATTAGCAAAAATTGAAAGCTATCACCAGCTGATCGATAGTAAAGTCCCTCCCACAGTTTTTTCACTTTCGAAGAATTCTCTTGGAGAAAAGAAATAAAAGCTTAAAAAGTCATTTTATATGTTTTCTATCTACGTATAATATAGAGGAGATATAGATAGGTGGTGAGCCCGCACGGATAGATTCATGTAATGTGTAGGAACTACACTTTTCTACTTTTCCTATCGCACTTTTCCAGCTCTCCACCATTTTATTTGCAATTCATGCTAAGAATATATTATTTTTAGCTACTTTGGAGTTCATTGTTCCACCATCTACATTGGAAGACTAATAAAGATGCGAAAGGTGGTCCACATTCCTCCTCATAATACTCCGACATGATTGGAATTTTGAGTTTTTTTTCTCCTTTATATATATATACCCCCATCAGCGTCAACCACCTCTTACCTCACTCTCTCACCTTTTCGGCTCAAGTTTAGGAGAAAAAGAAATGTGACACTCAGAATCGAGGACAAAAAGCAATTCTCAGGAAAAATAGGTGCTCAGACACCAACCGAGAGAAACGGGAGTCGGTGCTGCTGTGCTCCCAAGTCAAGCAGTCACAGTTGGGAAACAGTGGAATATGCAGGCGTGAAGGTGAAAGAGAACGAGTTTTCGGAAGCTCAATCCAATCCAACCAAACCTTTAGCTGGAAATGAAAATGAATCGAATTGACAGTAGGAGAGAAATACTTATAAGAGGGCTAAAGCCAACATCTTCATTTTGGACGGGAATACTTTTCCTTGAATTCGTAAAAATTGGAATACGTAAAGAAAACACACAAGAGAGAGAGAGCAAGTTACTTTATAGGTTCTGTGCTAGCCATTTTAATGTACCTAGAAGCCAATGCCAAGTCACAGGGATTGCAATCTTTATTTTTGCACAGGGTATCGCTGATAGTGGTAGGGCATCCGTATAAAAAACCAAAAGACTCGTTGAGGAAGCGCGACTACCAGTCTACACGAAAATCTCTCCACCACCACCAAAAAACGACATCATCCATGTCACGCTGTTATATATCATGTCATTAAAAACCAATGAGCATTCTAAATTAAGGCGAGAAAAGGGAAAGCTCTTGAGAGGGAACAAGAAGTAGATTATCTCGGCATTGCCTTGCGCTTGTTCTCACTCTCATCTCATCGCACCATATCTCTGTTTTCATGCTTGTTCCTGTGTGCCACACATCCCCTAACCTCCTCTGCACTGCACACTTCGTCTGTCTCATATCTTAGTCTGTAAATTGACAGTGTGAATTGGAGAAAGTCACAGAGGTACATGATGATCAAGAATGTACATATACGTAATATCATATCACACCATATATCCGACGACAACAACAACTAACCAAACCGCACGCATCTAAATATCACCTCAGACATTATGCATGTCGAATGAAATGAAACGAGCCGCATAAAATAAATAGATGGACTGATGCTTTGAGAGGAAGAAGACGAAAGAGAGGTAGTCATTTGGCTACGACTCTTGCTAACTCACTCAGGATCAGAAGCAGAAGCACTGCAAAAGCATTTTGACTCGCAAGATAATCTCCCCAGCTTGTTATGTGCATCACATCCGGCAACTCTTTGGCGAAATGGCAATCGTAAATTCACAAAATGTATATATATAGACATGATATGCTGCTGCTGATGATGGTGGCGATGATGGTGACATGGATCATATTATATTGTGGTTTTGTTTGATTTTCTCTCTCATTCGTTCTGCTTGCTCAGTTGAGAGGAGCCAAAATGACGAATGGCAATGGCACACAAACAATCATCATTTCCACTGACACCAACATACCATCTCCATCATCATCATGATCAAAGATTCCATTTTTGCTACGCGTTGTTTGCTGACTGAACAGAAGGCAAAGTTGAGGTTGAAAAAGGTGTGGAATGTCTAATTGCCTGGGAGGTTTACAATATACATACACATGAGAGTTTGAAGAGAGAGAGAGAAAAAAAAGCAAAACGGTTTGAGGTTGATATCCGGCACTTTTGCTGGTAATGACAGGAAACTGAACGAGTATGCCCGTCAAGCTCCTTTTTTATGCAAGCACACACACACAAAAGCATGTACATTGCTCGTTGCTCACCTCACCTTCCATCGTACATTATCAAAGCGACATATCTAACCTACTCTGGTTTTGATATTTGTTGCCTTTTGCCTTTATAAGTACACGATTTTTATTCACATACCTACCCAGATTACGATTTTTTCGTTTGTTTGAAAGAGTTAATAAACTTGTGTGACTGACTTAAAACTTGATTCGACTTCTTCACTGACAACTATTCTTGTCTTCTTGCTCATCTCCTCCTTCTTTCAAGTTTTGGTATGAGAATTAAAATAGAAAAGTGGACGACGAAGAGTGCGAGTCGTGTCGTGAGTCCATTTGAGCAAACGAGATTCATTTAGTTTACAGCTGCTCAGCAAACATTATAACAGCTTTGACTCGGTTTTTTTTTTTTAAATTAAAATTGTCTTTATGATCACCATAATCCAAATTCAACCGGTGGCTCGGCCTGATTAATGATTAGGTGCCGCTGTTGCTGCTACTGTCTACGGTGAGAGCGGAAATGACTTTTTATTTCCAATTGTTCCTTGTGTTTCTTATTCAAATGATGACTGAACTTACCATAAAACTTTGGATTGTTGCTTTTCTCTGCACGATAGTAATTAATTTTTCTTTTGTAAAAAAAAGATGCTTAATATAAGGTCACAATTACTTATCGTTGGACGTTGATTTGAAAATATTAATGTAGTTTTGAAATCGAATTCAGACGGCGACTACTTACGTTAGATTAAGTTTTGTTTTACTGTAAAATCCACCATATAATCTTGTTGAGCCGCATCAATTCTTATAATCTAGACTCATTACATACAAAAGTATATGATTTGTAATACAGATGTATAAATTAGCAAATAATCGAGTACCTGAAAACATGAACAATTTCCGTAAACCCCTTCCTTCTAAAACTAACCCTACTAAAAAACACAAAGAAAATCTCGTTTTCTTTGTATTCAATCTCGCACGAAGGAATTGGATCATCATCATCATCCCAATTCCAAGAAAACTACATCAAGCTGCCAAAAAAGTTGCCCATATGTGGATTGCAAATTTGAGAGTGAACGGAACACGGGAAAAAATGATGGGTTGGTGCATGTCTGCATTTTTAAGCCTTTGAGAATTTGAGATGGGTGAAGAGAATTGGTAGGATTTTGGATGATGTCAGTCAGTCTAGAGTCTAGCTGTCGGTTTTATTTTGCCGACATCACCCAATCACATCGTGATTTCTAAGCAAAAGTTTAAGTTAGCAAGACAATGACTCACAAACAGCAAACAATCCATTAGTATTATGAACATTGAAAACCTAAACAGCGTGATGAATATGTTGGTTATTATGAATATAACCAAAACCATCGTAATAGGCGACGCAAATTGTGGCTAAACACAAATCACTACGTTTGCGTTGCTGACACATATCCCTACAGCTATTTGAAGGTACCTTGTCGTCCATTGAATTGAATGCAAATAATCTAAAGATTGATTTAATGACTATTTATTTTAGTAAGTTCTGATTAATTATTATCTTACCTGACAGTCCAACCACGGCCACATTGTAAACACGTGTGGAATCCCCTCTTCGCGACATTTGCACTAAAGTATTTTAACGCGTGGTTGTGGTCACTTTTATTGTTAACTTTTTCTCGTTTCTCTTTTGTTGCGGTTTAATTTTTTGCAAGGTGGCTATGAACTTCTTTATTCATTCCATTGTGGCGTCACAAGAAGTTTGTGGTTTCGCTAATGGCTGACGGTTGATTGACAAGTAGCACAACATAATATTTTGGAATCTGGATATTCTATTTATGTCACAGGAAACTGGCTGCGTAACATGACTATTTCATATGGCATTTCTTAAAACTTGTGTAATCTACTCAAAAAACTTTATGAACAATAATTAATAACTTACTGTTACTAAAACTCTAGTCAACCTACGAGTAATATCACGATCAGCTCATATTTTCAAGACTTTTGTGAGATCTTTGAAATGTTTTTTAAGATGAAAAAAGTTATGTACAAACTGTATGAAAATGATTTGAAGTATAATACGATTTAACTCGAAAAAGTGGATTTTACTTTACACTTATTCCAATAAGCTTGCTTTCATTGTTTCAAATACTTTGTATTTTCACCTCTCAATAAGGCTTCATCTGATTGATTAGCTTAATGTTTGACAGAGGGTCACAAATGTGCACCCAAGAATTTTCACTAAACGAGAGTGTTCATGGTAAATCCAAGAAATTGTGTTGAATATCTAATATCCACTTTCTTGTAATAAAACTTCACTACAGTTTTTCACATTCACATTTCACTGACATCCGCAAATTGATAGATTTGATCTACGTAGCAGTGGAGTTGTTTCCAATCTGAAATAATATATGAAAGTAAATTTAACTCAAGCATAAATATTTATGAGCATTTCCATTTTTGTGATTTCCTAAAGCTAATCGAGTAAACACATTAGAGAATGTGGCATAATATGTCGCTACTTTAGGTTCAGAGAATTAAAAACATTTTTGTACAGATCCCTTCCAAGATCCTTTGAGCTCAAAAATGATCTAATTTATCAAATAAGTATTTAGTTATTATTATTGCTCTGTCATTGACATGTTGGTTGTATGCACAAAAGATGTTTTTCATCCCTCACGAAACTAAATCACCGTCAAATTGCACGCAACGTAATTGCAGTCAAGTCTATCCACTTTCTGGCACTTGTCAATTTCTGCACGACAACATGCTCTTTATCTTTTCACGTTGTGGTTAAATGAGCATTCAATGAACAAAGAGGAGCTCTGTTTTATTCACGGCTCCTCAGAAATGACAAGATCGCTTTTGCTTGTGATTTGCAAGCTATATTTAAACCATTTATGTATACCTTTTAATTTTTCCACGAGCAGTGCAACAAGAACTCCAAAGTGGATGGGACCGATGAAGATGATGACGTCTTAATTAGTAAACTCGTTGACAATAATTACATTCCTTAATTCAACATGACAAACTATGGTCTCCCACTCCACAACATCCACAACGCTGTCTCTCCTTTCTCAACTCAAACTGTTTCATTTTCATAATTGTCTGCTGTTGCTGATGTCGCTCTTTTACTCTTCTCTTCTCCTCTACATTACATTACGCAACACAAATCTATTTTTTATGAATGAAACTTTTTTTTTTATTTAAAAAACTTGCACTCTCGTCTCCTTCTGCTTGTGTCTCTTCTCCATAATATCATTTATCTTATTTTTGCTTGGCTCTGCTGTCTAAAACTCTTGCGTTGGTGAGGTTGTCTCATGTGATTTCTATTCCCTAAGTTTTATATTTATATATAGTATTCCTGTTGTTTATGTGCACCAACATGTTCACAACAAACTTTTAGTTATTAAGAATGCTAATAGGAGAACCCGCACATGAAATCATTTTTTTGCTCTCTGTGTATAATATTTTATTATGTACATCGTATCCTTGTTGATGACGACGATGTATGAAGCTAACTGCTATGCTCCTGCTTTTAAAGGCTCAACTTTATCTGTAAACCCAAGTAACCCAGCTCCTGCTGCTGCTGCTGGAGTAATAGTTTTTTCTTCTGGTGCTTCTCTCTCTCTACTATTCTGTTATTCTTCTGCAACGACCTCCCTACATCTATTACACGGCTGTAGCAGCAAAGCATTACTGTGTGCACAAGAAGAGGAGAGAGAAGAAGTGGATACAAGGGACAAGGAAGAGAAGACCATGGTGAATGATGATGATGATGACGATGACTCAAAAAATGCTCTTGCTTTGTGAGTGTATGTGTGTGTGCTTTTGCTTAGTCGTTCTCTGCTCCTACTTATAAATACATGCTCACTTCCAATTCTATACATCCCACACACATGCACAAAAGAAAGATATACACAATCATCCAAGTACGTTTGGGTTTGCAAGCATACACACTACCAAACCATCACCACCACACCACCACTAGTGTGTTTGGATTTGGGAAAAATTATGTACAGAAAAAAAAGTGTTTTGCAGGCTGCTTCTCTTTTCAACTTGCTTTTGCTATCCTTTTTTCTCTGTGTGGAGCTCAACAAAATTACGATGTTTGGAAAACTACCTAAACTGACCATGGACGTGGAGAGAAGATGATGTGATATGTTTCGTAAAACCAATATTTTTGTATGACTTCATGTTCCCTTTTCCTTCCTTCAAGAAGAGGATGAAAGAGATTGTACTCTTTTTTTTTTGAGAAATGAGAAACCAAACCATGTATGTAGCAGAGCACCTTCCCGTCAATTGTACGCTCTTCATCTCCACTCACTTAACTTTGTCCGTGAGGGAGAGGAGCGTATCATATCATCATGTCATGCACGAGACCTTCCTCAAGGGCTCTCCATTTTCTTCTCCCTTTTTCCTCCTTTGAAACAGGAAATGACAATAATTTTCCTACCGGCACTTGAGCAAGCTCCTCTTGTAATGAATAATTTTGACCCTATTTTCTCCCGGCCCACTACCACTCCTCTCCAAGACTTTCATCTTCATCTTGTGTAGCATTGCAGGGAAAGTGAGAGAGAGGAAGTTATGGAGTTAATCAAGTCACTTTATTTGACAGGTCGAAAAATCATCTCTCTCAAGGCGAGAGACATGTCATGGGTCAGCAAGCAACAGAAAAAAGCATTCAGGATGGAGGCATCTTTTTGCTGCCACTGTAGTAAAAGATGATGCTCAAAGATGTGTGTGATGTGATCTTTTTTCATGTTTGTACAAGCAAAAGGAGAAAGACACTCCTGTATACTCTGCTGGTACATGAGTTTCCCTTAGCTCAAGGAGTGCAGCTTAGCATCCTCGTCCCTTGTTTTGTGAATGACTTTGGGAGCGGAAAGCGAGCGAGCATATAAAGGACGCCCTGTGCCTGAGCCTGGGTGTCTTGCCTTCCGAGGGAAGTACAGGGAGCCCTTGTTCAGGAAAGTCTAAAAAGACTGGGCTCATTCCATCCTGCGTGCTACAAGAAATATGATTGCAGGGTGCATCATCATCAGCTTTCTTCCTCGTTTTGGGGAACTTGTTGTCCTCCTCTCGGCTTGAATGGGATCCGCTTCATGATGTGGAAAGTGTAGCAGTGAAAGCAAAAAGAATGATACAAAAAAGCCTAAGCACATATGATTATACAGCCTACTGGTTCAAATGAGGCTGAGGACGAGGAGGAGAAGGATGATGATGACGACGATGGAGCAAAATTTTCGGTAAGGATCTGCAATGCACTAGTTATACTACATGCATAACCCTAATAAGTGTATCATGCTCACATATGTATAGACATTTTAGTAGGTATTAGCAGAAAAATCTGCTTCTCCTGTTCATCTTTTTCACATTCCTTTATATTTTTCGTTATTTCTTTCTCTCTCTCACACTGGTAAAAGTGGCAGTAATATGGGGAAAGTACATACGTGGAGGAAGAAAGGAAGAGTGAAAGAGAGTATAATGATAAAAAAAGGAAGTGGAGAAAGAGAAAGGCAGGGCTAAAGCTAAGGGGATAAGTAATATATGCATGCATTTGTTCGTATATGTGTAAGCGGTATACAATATTTCCAGTCAGTTATTTTCCCTTATGAGGAGGACAGAAGAAGGGAGATAGAAAGTGTGAGGGAGAAGCATAGGCAAAAGCTAGAGATTTTCTCCTGGTCGACTATTGATTTCTTTTTTCTAGGGACTACGACTACTACTACACCGAGCTGTTTCAGAGTGGAATATACACCAGTAAAAATGTATATGGGCACACTTCCACATGCTCGTATATATAAAGAAGCGGATGGATGGTGGTGGTGATGTTGATGATGATGCTCTTCTTTCAGAGTTGCGTGATGGCTCATATCGATTCTCCAGAGCCAACTTTGAATCCTTTTTTCACCATTTTCTCCATCTCTCTCTTCCTCCTCTTCTGCTTTAGGTACTGCTTGGCTGCTTGCTTACGTCTATTTCTTTCCCTGCTCATTCTATCCCAACTTCTGGCTCAGGTTCGTCTTTTCCAAAAACACCGTTACACAACCTTACCTTTCGGGTTGAGACGAAGCATTGCTATTATTTCCAGGAAAAGAAAATGGAATATACACACAGGTTTTGTGATTGTGAAAGAGAAATTCGTGTGTAATACATGCAATTTTATGGGAGTGAACTATGTACGTATGCACACAGCCACACGACGCTCTTGCATTGCATTATTGCACTCCATTCCATCCATATTAGCCCCGCTTCAGTTGGCATGCCATGCCATGCCACTGCCACCATTGACTACGGTCGTACACCTTACACCGCATCCAATCCAGTCCAAAGTTGTCTGGCTCGAATGATTCATCCATATTCCATATAAGGAGAAGCTAAACTTACCTGGAAATGGTCACTAAAAATAACACATGAAAATGTATCCACCAGCCATAGAGCCAAACCGTAGTCCTGTCCATCCACACTGTTGACTGTTACTTATTTTCCCCTTTCCCTGCCTATTGTCGTTCTTATTTTATGAGTTTTATTGTCTTTTTTTCGGGTGCCTTCTCACTCACCACACCACACTGTTTCTCTCTATATGCTCTAAGAGTTTTATGAGCCTCTGGTCGGGTGCAGAGTGCAGATTTAATGGATTAATTAAACTCTCGCTAACTACATTTGAGCTACGAATTAATGCTGAAATTCAATTTTGGTCTAGCTTCAGCCTTGCCCAGTTAGTCTCCTCTCTGTTGGTTTCGGTCTGTATCATTCTTTTTGTTGTTGTTGTTGTATAACAAGGATAATTGCTCAAGTTTGTTATCCCAAAGCGAGGAAAAATCCTAATGAAACAATGATAAGCATTTATTTGCTGGGTGTGTAATCTTTGTTCGCTCCATGTAGCCCGTTTACCTATGCATAACACATATTATTTTATATGGGAGAGTATAATTCTCTGATATAATCTAAAACGCTGCTCTTCCCTGGAGTCACAAGGGATCAATCGAGGAAATAAACTGTCTTCACTACACTTTCCCTTCTGGACTTTCTCATATATAAAATGTCATAAAGTCAGCTAGTTACTTTTCCCAGGAAGAATGTATATTACATGTGACAATAATGCGTCATATTATCTCAAATGTATTGCATGTACTATTTTTTATGAGAAAGATAAGTAGTAAACATGTCGTGTATATTTGTTGGCGATAAAGAGAAAGAGAGAGAGAATGAAAGAGGTTTACAAGGTATAAGGTGTTTGCATATTTTGGGCTCGCTATCGCTCTCTTTTACTCCTTGTTCCTATGAAATAATAGCGCTATATTTTTATGACATGACAAGACAATTTTTTACAACTTGTCGTTGTTTTTGCTGAGAAGTACTTAACATGTATTCCTACCATTATATTTATGTGTTTAAAGGCATATACATTTATATTTACATAGTCAAAAGCACATAAAAACAATTTTTAAAAACCCACGAAACCAGATTCCTGGAGAAAGTAATATGTATATGTGCCTATGTTAAACATGAGAACATTTTTCGTTCGTGGTAGTGGTAGGTATGCACACTTCTTTGTACACATTTTTTAAAGAAAATTGTTACTCCTTTTTCCATGATGGTGTGATCTTATACACACATATTTCCATCCTAGGCTGCTTCTGGTCTCGAAGCAAGGAAAAAGTTGGTGTTTTTTTGTCTGCGAGAAAAGACATGAATAAAAATATTATATGTGCTCCATTTTTATCAACATGGTACAGAAGTGAGGAGTGAGAAAAGGGAAAGGACACAAAAAAGTATGCAGCATGAAAAAGCTTTTCGTACACAAAACTGGCTTACACTTTGCTTTCGGGCAACAGGCTTTTCAATACCGGCATGACTATGACTGCCACTTATTTTTCCTCTCTCTCTTTCTCCGTTTCCTTTTAGAAGGTTTAAACGACACCAAGGAAAGTAGTAGATCAGAGCCAGAGCAGACCAGGCAGAGTCAGAAATGTATGGCTATGGATATACCAGTACGAAGGAGAGAAAGATGCCTCGTTCGCGTCTCAAGCGATATGTGAAAAGACACACACCAGCAAAATATTATATGAACATTCAGTTTCACACACGCCATGCGAACCAGCATCATATCACCACAAAAACTGGTTCCCTCACATACAGCGAAGGAACCCAACAGCTTCTATCCCGAAGTATTTGGGATGTTGCTGAATATAATGGAACAAATTTTTTCCTCTCTTTCTCTTCCGGTTGCTCTAACGCTGTGAATGTTCACTTGAGTGGAAAATTGAAGTTGGAATAAATCTTTTCCAAGTGTCTTCCCAAGCTATGCAGTTTTTTTTTGCAAAATACAATATATCAATGTGGAAAAAAGTCTTATCTCATGCGAAGAAAAGAAAACGGTATATATTTCTTATTCCCTTGCCCATTCTAGCTAAATATCATCAACACTACCATCTTCATTTTCTCGCTGATCTTTTTAGAACTGGCTATGTTTGTATCAACATACATATGTTCCACTGAACCTTAAAAATAATATGATGTATAATGGAAAGTAAGCAAAAGTGCCAATTCATGTCATAATAAAACTTTCTTCGTTCCAATTTCATCTTCTTCCTTTCTGCATGCAATGCATTCTGTCATTTCCGAATGGGTGGAAATTTAGATCAGCCACCAAATAAAAAGTGTTGGAAAGGAAATAAAAGTATAGAAAAACAGAGTAAAGTAATTATCAAACCTTTTCTTCATTTCCCCACTCTCACCTTCCCATTTTGGTTCAAGGAAGATGAAAATGTGGTTTGGTTTCTATATACACTGTCATCTTGAAATGAGAAGGGTATAGACATATATTTTCGCGTTGAGCATAATACACATAAGACTTTTCCATTCGTGTCATAACGTGAGATATATTGTTCACCCTTTCATTTCCTTGCTTCGTTTACCACTTTCCTGTTTACCTTTAATGAAGACAAATTAGTTTTTTTCCTCTTGAGCTCTTTTCCTCCTTTCCACACGAGAGAAGAAAGAAAGTACGTGTGTGTATACATACGGTTGAAAAATTTGTTGCCTATAAAAAATAGGAACACATCCACAACTTGTTTTTACAGGGTTTTGATGATGAGAGGATGCTGATGATCAAAATTATACTGCAAGATATATTTTTTGTGAATAAGAAAGCATGTAATGGAAGAAAGGCACGCTCCATAGAAATCTACCTTTTTTCTATTTCCTTTTCTCCATCTCCAAGATAAAAGGGAGAAATCTTATATTTACTTGAGATGAGATGCTGCTGATGCTCTACATTTTATGTATGAAAAGTCCACACATAGAGCCCACACACGCGTGTATGATGTTTATAAAGGAAATGTAATGTGGATCCGAGTCCATGAAACTTTTGTATATTGTTACAAGAGGAAAAGGGGAAAGAAGTAAATGGGAATCAACATATAAATTACTACACTTTGCGTTTGATTTGCTACCAAGTGGATCATAAAATCTAATTACGTGCTACTGCTCCTTCTCCAACATAAACTAGCACGTAGAGCCGAGCTCGTTTATCTTGCTTGTACATAATACAAATATAACACATTGGGAAAATTTATGTGTGGCGATGGTGGCGGAGTAGAGTAGTTGTTGGATATGCTTTCGTGGCTACTTGTAATGTACTGACCTGATCTCATGGAGAGCAGTGGGAGTAGGAACAAGAGGAAGAGAAATATTAACTGGATTTTGGAGACCAGGCTCCACATGAAGTGGTGGTGGAGCAGTAAAACTTTTGACCCACAAGCTAGCTGCCGTTTTCTTTACAGGTTTTATATAGATTTTAAAAACAATTTTATGGAGAAATTGTTTTTATTGTCGAGCAGCGATAAGTAAATAGATTTGGGGGAAGTTGATAGTTTGAAGAATGTATTGATCATGGCGTATAAATTGGGTTTCAGAAAATAATATAAGGAATTGTAGCAAGTATGCGAGTCAATATTTGGTCGTCAGAGATGAAGTCATGAAAATTTGATTTGTGAATTCCCAACAACTCGACCTAATTCAAAAAGGGAAAGACAGGAAGGCGGTTTGGATGGGATGGCTAGAAAAGTCCTTGTGCTACATTTTCCCTTTGATTTTGACCATGCTTTCCACTTTAATTAGACTGCACAGCACTCAGAATCATGTTTAGTTGGATGAGTGACGTTTAAAGGTCATTTGAAACTTGTCGTAATTTCTGTAAATTTTATTAAACTACTACCTCCTACTCTTTTTATAACACGGGATGGGATGTTTGCTATCTTACGTCACTATGTCAGTCCAAATTATGGTTCTGTCACTGCATGATTCTTTTTATGGTATGCAAATTGTCATACAGAAAATAAAGTTTCTTCTTCGGCTTCCTTCAAGCGTTAAAGATAAACCGAACAAGTTTTTGGAACCAACCAAAGATGATCTTGCATCATCAATGCCTAAAGAAAACCAACTCTTTTGATTGCAGATACAAGAGAAAGGCATGATGGAGTCGATCGCTATCTTTTTTTTTATTTTGTTGATCCTCCTGCACCACATTTTTTGCTTGAAGGGATTTCAAATGAAAAACTTTTTCTTTCCAGAAAAAAAAAACTTTTCTTTATGATTCTTCAACTTTATTTATTTTTTGTCTTTTAGTCCTTTACAACTTGTTCAACTCAGATCCAAACGTAAAAAGCCTCCACTCTTCCAAATCCAAAAGGTTTTTTTTGTAACTTCCGGTTTATATTTTTCTCCCCTTTGAGAAAGTTACGGATCTTGTAATATATTAATTGAATAGGTTCTCTGCTTGTTATAGGAAATGTACCACCAGTTTTTGAAGAGGTAGACCTCCTATATAATAGCAGGCTCTAAGAATTCTGTCAAGAAACTCAATTACGGCATTAAGTTCATTTTTTCAGGCAGGAGGAGCAAGATAACATCTTTTCCCCATCTTCCACTTATTTAAGAGAAAGGGATTGAGTGAGAGGGAAGAGAGAGGAGAGGAGAAAGTTAGAATGAGTTAAAGTTTTTTACTCTCATCCTCATCGGAGAAGAAAGTAAAACAGATAAAAATGGATAGATTGGATATCCGCCTTGTTCATTCTCTTCATCTCATTCTTTTAAACTATATTACACAAGTGCGTGCATGTAATAAGGGAACATACGGAGCTCATTCACTTATGTACTCCATCTTATTCCACTACTACATCTTTCGCCCTCAGCACATAAACTTGTGTCAGTGTAACTTTCACTTAAAATAGTGTGTGCTCCTCTTCCTTCTTTAATAGCCTCCAGCAAAGTCGTGTGAACTGTGAAATATTACATTTTAGAGCTCCAACTTCTCATAACATTTTAGTGAGCATGAATGCTATATATTTTCCTTTCCTAAGACAAAATACAATTCTTCCACAATAATAACTTCTTTTTAACCACTTTGCTAAACTGGATAACAAGTCAATAATTTCATTGACAGCACATTCCTTTCACATTTTTTTTTACAGAACCGCCCATTTTTTTCCTGCCAGCAGCATTTATTGTTGAAAAAATTGAATTTGACAGCAATTATCTCATCAACTTTCTTCAGGGAGAAAATTTCTTTGGAATCTTGTTAAATGATTTAATGTCACAATGAAACCGAAAAGTTACGGGTAAGCACAGACGAGCGAAGAGCATACAATTTCAATGGAGTTGTTTGGGAATTATTCATGGACAAAGGAGAATGAAATGGGTTATAATATAATATGAATGAATGGATAAAGCCAAATGACTTTCATGGAAGGAGAATAAAAGTAACATGGGTGGTCGGATAGCAAACTCGAGGCAGAAGAAAAGGAGCCGCGAGCCGGTAATCTATTTCTCTCTCATCTGCCTTTCTTGTGTCTCTGTGTAGTCTGTAGGCACATGGGAAAGACTACTCCTGTCAGATTTTCAAAGAAGAGAGATGAAGAGATGGGATCGAGTAGTTAGTAGCTTAAGAGAGAAAAGACGAAATGAAAGGGAAATGATCACGAGCATGATGATGATGATGATGGTGATAGAGAAAGTCCTTTTGGAAGAGAAAATGGAGCATAAGCCTTTCTGATAATGCTCTATCATCATGCAATACACTGGTATTAGCAGAAAGTGGTTCAGAGTTGTTGGTGAAGAAGAAAATGTATCATTTTTCGAGTTTCTAGGAAAAATAACATCTTTTTCTTCTCCCACTTCCTCAACAACCAAATCTACTACTCTTGGGCCGAAGAAACTGAACAAGTTTTTTGTGTCTGTTGCTGTGTGTGTTTGGTTGAATGAGCAGAGATTAAGGAAGACTTTCATTTCTCCTAGTTTTTAGGTATCTTTGCTAGTACAAACAAGCAGAGATACATGGCATGTACATAATGCTCCGAAGCTCCGCTAACAACTATATTGTTCTGTTCTGGATAAAGGAAGTGCTTGTAATATGATGCGATTATTTGAACAGAGAATGAGAGAAAGGGAGCAAGCAACAGTAAACTTTTCCTTTCTCAAGACATAACCTTCTTTTCTTACATGCACTTCTCATTTCCTTTATTATCAGGCACGATCCCATGTAAAATGTTTTATGCCTGCTTCTACTTTCCGTGGAGGAAATGGGAAAGAAAGACAGGTGGAAAAAGGGAATGGGATGAGATACCCACACAAACACGTACATACATATCCATTCTGCCCTTTTCATGTGCTCAAAAACAAGTTGTAGGCAACTCACATGAAAATTAAAAGTTAAATTTGCACAAACATAATTTCCATTTTCCTTTCCGTTGTGCAAATATTTAATTAAAGTACACTAATATAATAATAATAACATGTTTTTCTCTCTCTCTCTTACATCAAATAAGACTACTATCAGCACGTAGCAATGCGTATATAACCGTATATAGCGCTATATTTTGCTCTTATAACTTATTTGTTTTTCGATAAAAGAAGACGAAAAAATGTTGTTGTCGTGCATGATTATTATTGCTTCTTTGACCTTATTATTAAAAAGCATCAAACCACACGAATTCCCATAAGCAGCATTTAATGTTATTTAGTCCCACTACTCCGCACACCCGTTCTCTCCTGATACCAGTCAAGTCAACCTAGTAGTGATACAAGATTATGCACAGAAAATATGACAGGAAAAGCTGCAAAAATCACAAAATCCGGTTTTATGTCTCTGTCCACATCAATTGTAGATAGTGGGAAGGAGAAAAGTACAACTTGTATAAAGTGAATAATATGTTGCTCGACTCAGAACAGAAATTAGGAAGAATAGTAACCGAGCACATTTTGTTGGTTTGCTAATCCTCTTTTGTCTTTTTGGTTTGCTTTGACTTAATTCCATGTCTGCATGATATGACGATACGCTTCCAGCAAAAACATGTACTACTTTCCTTTTTATGTGCTGCTTTCTCCATAAAACTAGGAAATGAAATAAAGGCTTGGCTCTGATCGGATTCATTGCTCAAACTCCACCAAACCACAATAACATTCTTTGTACTGAGCACGTAACATACGATAATAATTTTGCTGATCATGATGAATTGAGCATCATACAAGGAACGAAGTATATTATGCCGTTGATTGATGTTGAATGTAGTACCAGGAAACAAAAGGATTGATTGGCAACGTGGGTGGTGCTAGCAATTTTGCTGTGGGAATGAAAAAGAAAGGAGTTGTTTTTCTCTTGTAAATAATAATAGGCTAGTATATGGTGTGTGTGTGGGCACGGCATAAATAGGGTTTCGGGGCTGCTGCTAGGAAAATAACTGGAAGTGGATTTGCAAAATTCTCGATAAAAGTCAAAATATATACGAGTGAAACGAATTCTCCGGAGAAAAAGAGAGAATTCTTCTGATTGCTCAGAGAGGAAGGAAGAACAACGAAATTTCTGTTGAGAAGAAGCTGCCACCAATTATGCCGGTTCTGGAGATGATCTTTAGCCCGAAACTTTAGTTTCACTTTCTCCATATTATTGCTTCCCTTCAAAGGGTATGTATTCATTGTTCTAAGAATCTGATTTCCCTTTTCCAAGAAACATTTTATGTCGTGGGAAGCGACTATATTTCCACCACACACCAACTTTTGCATGCATGCATCCATCCATCCATCTCCACCACACAAACCTGTATATGAGTAGCATACCACAAGGAAAAGTAGCAATTTCAATTCCTTTGGAAGAGCAACTGACTTTATTTTAGGTTGCTGAACTCTGGACAAAACTTGTATTTCTCAACTTCGTCTTTGAGGGAAGATGTCTAGCGTGCTCCTCCTCTACTTCTCAAACTCATCCTTGTATCATCTTTCCTTTTCTCTTGATTATCATCATCATCTTCTTCTTCATCCTGTTCCTTATGTGACCGTATTATGTTTCACGATGATGCTCCATAATATAATAATATGCTTGTATCACTCATTCCAAACAATGGAGCGTGTGTCCCTATACACAATTCTTGTCCTCAAGTTTCTTTTTCGTAGAGGTTACATCCCCCTATTTTAGTTACTTTTCTCCAGGAAAAAAAAGTTTGCTTGGTGGTGCCCATATTGTGTTTTCTTCTCTCTTTTGGTCCACTTCCTTTTCCTTCCTCTCTCTCTTTACTCATTTCAACACATTCGAATGCAAAGAAAGGGAATATGTTTCCAGATTAGAATTCATCCTCTTCTGTTCCTCCTCCCAACCACCCAAACACAGAAACATTAGATGTGTGTCATGTCATATGGATGGAAAAAGAAAATGGAGTATAAAATGCCCAATGGCTTGACTTAGTTTGTCCTGCAGGAATAAGGAAAAGAGGAGGAATTGTCCTACTACAGATGAAGTTTAAAAGTGAGAATGGCATAGATATGTGCTCGTTTCCTGGCTGCTGTGCTAGGGAAATATTCGGATTTATAAGTTATAGCATGGCACATGTTTTTGGGAGAGTCTTATCGTCTATCCGGAAAATGAGAGTTTAGAAATGGGCTCGAGTGGAGTATGAATGTGTCCCATGCTCTACTTTGCAACAGCTCGCTTGTTCCTTTTAATATCCTCGTCTTAGTTTTTTGCGTGCTCCACATATTGCTATAATCATTAATAGAAAAACACACATAGCCCAAGATGGACGGGTAAAGTCAGTGAAAGTCAAAAGTTGGAATGGGTTATGTTACACACCCATATATGGAGAGGAAGAAAGCAAAAAGCGTTTCTGCATTCTGCTCCCATTGTTCTCATCCACACTGGAGGGAGATATTTTGCTCCATTCCAGCCATTATCATCATTATTCTCAAGGAGCTTATTTCTTGTTGTTTTCCAGTTGGTGGTGGTATGACTTGGTCTGTTGCTCTCCAACTTGCCACTCTTGTGGCGTTTGATATTATACACGGAGTGAAATAATGGGCACAGGGAACCAACTCAAGACAAAGAAAGAATATATACGCAGCATGTTGTCAGCATTGTCCAAGCCCATCCTTTTCACTCTCACTCTTTTTGCCACCATCCATACCATCACCACCACCACCGAAACAGATAACACACATATTATTATAAAAAGGGAAAAAGTCAAGATGGAACACACATTCATTTTCCTAACAAGTATTTTACACTAAAACTTTACCACCATAGCCATCGTCATCATCAAGTTTTTCAGAGGACGGCGAGAAGAGAGCAAAAGGACGGACAGATATATGAGGAGAAAGTGAGAGCACCTAACTAACAACACCTTCCCTTGTCTCCTTTTTTCTTCCTTTCCTTAACGGATTTAGTTGGCAACTTTTCCCAGCTTTTATTATTGTTATTGTCATCATTATTACCACTACCACCACCACCACCATCAGGAAAGCATGGAGAGATAAGAGCCAGGTGGTGGCAGCGACACTATTTAGGTAGAGCTACCAAGGAATCTATAAACGTTAAACCGTATTCTCTCTTTCAAACAACACGAGTGTGCAAACAAAATGAAGGTAATACAGAACTGACTATTTTTGCAGACTGGAGTTGGAGAAGAGAAATGTGCCGGCTTCACATTAAAGTAATCATCCCTGGTGGTAGACGGACTTTCATGGAGGGAGAAGAATAAAGCTTTGACTATGAAAAAGATACATACGGCCACCACCGCACCGGCACCGAAACCATCTCATCAATTGCATTATCATACTGCTCCCTATTTATGACCATCTTCATCCTCTTTTGCCAGCCACTTTTAGTCTAGCCTGGTATTACCACACCTCTAAAAAGAATACTACGCTGAAAAGGCATTCATATGCTGATGTATGCTGTTGGTTGAAAATAAAGTTTTTGAGTCAAAAGAAAAACCAACAATTGCCATTTCTTCCACATAAGTACGCTCTCAAATAAATATCGTTTCTTTTTCGCACAAAAGGAAAGGTACATCTTTTTAAGCCTATATTCGGAGGTGGAAACAATTCACAACTTTTTATTCTTCTTTGTGAAATCGATGAGAAATGGACAAACTTTTATGAACAGAATAGAGTCGGAGACAAGAAAGCAGTCTCATCAACATATTGCGTTTAGTTGTGTACTCTTTGAGTAAGCTCATCTCTCAAAGAAGCCAAAGAAAGATGTAGATGTAAGCAAAAGAAGCCAACTCCAAAGGAGCCACAATGTCCATATTATTATCTAGTCCCTATATGTATATGATGGTTACATCTCAGACATTTCCTCGTATTCTTTTTGTTCTCCGCTTCTAAGGAAGATACGGAGAAAAGCTTTGACTTTACTTATTAATGGATTCATTCATTTTGACAAATTATTTTTTCTTCCATGGAAGAGCAGACGTTTTGGTTGAGCAACGTTGTCGTCCTCGTGTAGAGAGATTATTATTACTGCTGTTATTGTCCCCGGAAAAACATGTGTGTATATAGGCTGGAGTGAAATGGTTGAGATGACGAGCACTATGTATTCGGGAGAGAACTAAAGGCGTTTTTTATCCTTCTTCGCCAAAATGCAAATAATAATCCTCTTATTATGTACGAAACTGCTTTGTAGATAAGCATGATGGTATGGTCTCTTTTCATTTTTACCCTTCTGGCTTTGGATTCGGCTTTGCTTACACTTATCGGTTCTCCCGTTTTGGATGGAGGAGAAAATGTGTGTAATATGAGAAAAGTGGTTTGGAGAGAGTGGAAAGAGAGAGAGAGAGAGTAATAATAGTCACATGGAGAGAAAGTAAGTACTCATATAAAAGGGAGTAATAACGATCATCTCATTTCTCATTAAATGAGAAAAGTCTTTTATCCATTGAACAAAAATGCCTTGAGCTACGCTACCACACCATCATGCCACCACCAGCTTCCAATTTTGGGTTTATCCATCTTACGTATAAATATATAGGTAAAGTAAGCATCTCACGTTATATCGCTTTTGATATTTCATGTGTGACTTACGCACGTCAAAAAAGTCTATCCGCCACATTTGTCATATGTACACACAATTCACTTTCATTGTGTTTCATTAACTTTAATAATATCTCATGCATGCATGAGTCCTTTCGCTTGATTCCACCAGCAAATACGCATCTCATCCACTTAGCTGGGCTTGCTTTTGCAACTTTACTTTCTCTTGTTTGTGAGCTTTTCAATACGTACATATATGTAGGCTCGTCCAACTCTTTAAAAAAAATGTAAAAGAGAAAGGAACGGAATCTGTTTGCCGGAAGAAATGGGAATGTTATTTAACTTCCTTCTCACTTGCATTTGTCACGAACCGTCCAATCTAAATATCTCCGTTTTAGTAAATGCTCACAAGGCAGGAATCAAAATTGTACCCCATGCCGTGAGTTTGGTTGAGTGGACGAGCCAAAGGAAACTTTTACTTTTGCGTTTTCCTTCCCAACCGGAAAAGTTTATTTCTGCTGAGTAGAAGGAAATAGCTAAGTAGGGAAAACTGCTAATCGAATCATGCCATATCTTGGTGCTTGTGAAAGTCTACCTGTAAAATTGAAAAGATGCTGCTAGATATATTATATAATGTTAGATTATCCATAAAGGAAAATTACAGGTCAGATATGTATGTATGCATAAAAGCATTGGTTTTAGAGATTATGGGGATAGTGGAATGTGAAAGGAAGGCAGGGTGAAAGTGAGGAAGATCGTAAATTTTATGACATTTATGGGAATCGCAAGTTCGTAAATTGTATGACGATTATAAATGTGGGTCATGAGGTAGGGTAGTTCTTTACATGACACCCACTAATTTTCCTGCTTCCCCTTTCTTTCTTCATCATCGCATCGCATCCCATCTCACGAGAACTTATTACATGCTCCGTCGAAAGCACAGCTTTAAAGACGAGAGTCTGTTCTGGCAACATGTATGGCGTCTGTATGT
>JAQGAP010001250.1:0-21602 GCA_034697805.1 Orchesella bifasciata | reverse complement strand
CCGCTGGAATTTTACCATCTTTGGGTTGTGGCATCCATTTTGTGCCGCCACGCATAAGTGTCTGGAAGATAAATTTTTGTAATATTTGGGAATTAATAAAAACGGAGCAAAACTATATTTTAGTAATACCTGACAGTCCGCAGATTCTATCTCTTTTCCCATAAACGCAACAGCCGCATAAAAAGTCCGTCCACGATAATACCCCTTCCCAGGAATCCATTCTCCGTCGACTTTAGTTCTAGCAACGTACAGAAGCCCGTTAATGTCTTCTCCAGCTGGCTCCAGTTGTGACGGGTTAGCGGTATTTCCTAACACCCAAGTTATACCTTTGACATTCTGAGAAATTGTGAATGTAATCACCAGCGAAGTGAGAAAAACTGAACTGAATAGCATTGCTGAAATAAAAATGCAGATCAGCTTTAAATATTCAATCTGCATAAGACAGGGTCTGTTACGTAGCGGAAGGAAAGAGAATGAACTGTGGTTATTAATATTACTACCAGATTCGGCATGTTAAATTACCCCTAAAAACTAGTTTGCAACTGAATCGGTGTACACAGTGCGTTAAAAAATTAAATCACGGAACCAATTTTGCTGGATAGTCAACTTGGTGGAGCTTTTGAGAAATATTCCAGGAAGTTTAGTTTTGGTTTCAGTGGTGATGATGAGGATGATTGATGATATTGTCACAAATCACAAGTGCTTAGAAATACGTGTTGATTGATTCGTTCCTTTATATTATTTTAAAGCTTTACTATATTCAAAATATGCCTAAATTGACGGAGATTTAAACGGATTATCAAACATCTAACGGAGTTCCTGTATGGAAGGTGGAAGAACGGAGACTGGACAATGAATCATGAACAACATTTTCCTGCTAGAACTTCATAAAAAACTGGACTTTCAGGCATATTCTCAGAAAAACACGAGGATGATTCATAACAATAAGTATTTACCAAGCAAAGCCTGGAATATGCATACATTCATATAAATGTAGAGTAATGAATATTCACATTATACCCTGCAATGATAACTCAATACCAATATGTTGCTATATACCAGAAATCAGAACTTTTAGTAGTTTGTACAGGACTGTATGGGGCAATTTTTCGCTTCAGTGATTTGTGGTTTTCCGTTGAGTAGCCCAGATCTCTCGCTCGTCATCATCATCATCATCATCGTTGCATGTTGGCTCACACGCCACGCATTTAATTTCTGCTTTGTTCGTTTTTGATCGTCATATTTTTCTTTCTATGTATTCTATTAGTATTGCTCTATAAAATAGCTCGTAAGTATCGCATTCAAAGCAGAAGGTTATGGAGTACGTGAGAATGTTGGCTGGACATAGGTTTGCATATTGGAACTTTCCGAATGGGCTTGCGCTGAAGCCGGCTCTTGGTTGGGTTATTGTTTGAAACAACAAGCTGACTAAACGTGTGCTCAAAAGTCATAAACTGTGTGGAACTGTCTTCTACCAAACTGGTTTGCAGTTTTGACGTCAGCGTTCAGCCACTACATGCAGCAATCTATTGACGATTCTACAACATTTGTATTGACGGCAGACAACACTCAGCTTTCCATTGAATACTTGATAAGTTTATATTGGAGTTTGTACATGAAACATATCCGTAACATGATCATTCTCCGAAAGTGGTGAACATTTTATTTACAAAATTTCTAAACTTTTACTTTTTAAAGCACTTATTTACTCATAATCTGTTTTCTTCTTTGGCAACTTAAACGATTGCTCACTTTGTAGTCGTGACTTAAATTTTGTTTATATTTAAATGTTTAAAAAATGACACATTTTCAACTACGTTAAAAAGCATGTTTGTAAAAACGTAGTGTTTTTGTGTATATCGATATATTTCAACCATAAATTTTGTTTGTACAAAACGTCATCTCATCTGCAAGCTCATTTGCATATCATATACATATGATATGCAAATGAGCATTTGTTAACAGATACATGTATCTGTTAACAAATCACTCATGTTTTATCTGCTTGTTTTTTATAAGTCTGAATGAGGGTTGAGTAAGCCATGAATAAATTCTGTATACTCTAAAATATTCATTTCAAACCTGCACGACAAGAATTACTTTTAGTTTACTGACTTAAAACTGTTTAGGTTGAAAATAGGTTACGGTTTGGTTTATTGTCTCAGATGTGATTTGCAGCTTTGCTGAAGCCTGCTGCTAAAGTGGTGGAGGAACCAAACTTATTTGCCGACAGGAACTGCTTGCATGGACAGGGTCCGTTTTAAACTATTTCTAATATAGCGGAGAGAGGAGAATTTTTTTGTTTTCATCGATTCTTTCACAGCATTACAAACAATGCTATAGTCATCAATGATGCTAACTTCAGTGAGAAATTAATCTAATCTTTATATGGTTGGTTGCGACAAGGGGATTAAATGAAGGGAAATGGAGTTTTATTTTATTGCTGCAACTGATGAACTGATTATAAATTCCCTACGTGACTGTGGAAGAAATTGCAACGATACAATTTTGGGGGTGACGTGAGAAGCTGAAGTAATAGAACTGCAACTTGACACTTTTCAACAAATTAGACGCCAAAAAGCTGTTTTTTATCATTAACCAATTTTTTTGAAACATGAGAAGACAAAGTAGACGGAAAATTTAGGATTAATATCGTAAATGTTTCATGGACTTCCCTACATTTCTGCATCGTCATTTTTATTACTGTGGAACTTAGTTTGCTTCTAATTCTTTTGCTGCAATTAGTTAATTGGGACTGCGATGTCAGTCAAATCTGAACTTTAGATTCTAAAGTTTGTTTAGGTAAATTTTTAGCATCTTCATAATTAAATTCGACTTATGAATCCTAGTCAAATGCATTGTATATACAAACATCTTTCTGTAAGTCAACAATCTGATAGATTGTATCGCTTTCTCCAACTCATACTAATTGGCTTTCAGAAAACCCCAAGTTGTGCAAATTATTTCTGTCTCCTTCCATCGTCCCATGTCCAAAAAATATGGATAGCGTATCCGTATGCATCATGATTTTGACGCCGAGTTCTTTAACTTTTGCCTTAAAGGTTGATATGAACTCAGAACGAAATTGTATTTTGGGCAGCTTGACCCAGCGCCCAACGCAAATAAAACGCTGCCATCCCAGCAGATATTTATTTTAAATCCGTCTTCAGATGTCATCACGGGCTGGACGTAGAATTATTCACCAAAACTTATTCACCCAATCTAATCCAAATGATTTGAATGCGTTTTTAATTTACTCAATATACGTTCGTTACAAGTAGTATTTTGAAATATTTTTAGTTTATTGCAAAAAATATAATGACTTCGACAACGTTTATTGAAATTTTTAAAAAATATCAACATCCCCGTCGCGCAATATTGTTTTAGACTTTTCCTTACGCCATTCAGATGATTCTTCCCTATTATTTGACTCTGTTACATGTTTCTATCAGAACTTCAAAGGAAGAAATAGGTATTTCGCCGTCTAATTGGAAAACAAGCACTGATTAAGTTCTTATGCATAGTAAAGGATACAAATTGGTAGATATGTCAATTAATTGATCACTAACAATAAGGAATTCTACATGCAAATAAGTCCTGGACATATTTTCCGACAATCATCCACGGTTTCCCTTCTGTAACTCCCCTGCATATATATTCGGGCCGGTGTGACTTTGGGTCGTAGCCAGCTAAAACTGCTGAAGACGGAAGCTGACAGCTTTGCTGTAGTGGAATCCATCTTGTGCTCCCTCCAACAAACGCCTGGAAAGTAAAGCGAATATTAATAAAAGCTGTGTAAATTCAGGGTTCCACATACATACATACTTGATTCTCCAAAGATAGTATTTCCCTTCTATCATAGGGAACAACTGCATAAAAAGTTTTGCCGTTATAAAACCCCTTTCCAGGAACCCATTGTCCGTTGACTCGGGCACGAGCGACATACAATGTTCCTGTAAAATCTCTCCCGGCAGGATCGAGTTGATCCGGATCAGCAGATTGTCCTGATATCCACCTTTCATCCTCTTTGCAAGATTCATTGAGTTTATTCGCAATACCTAGCTCATCCTGTGAAACTGTGACTGTTAACGTTAACGAAAATACAATAAACAAACTGAATAACATAGTTGAATTCTAAGATTGTGGAAATATGTAAGGTCCTCAAGAATGTTCAATTCCGCCTAAGTGGTCTACGTTATTTAGTGCGCACATAACTTCCAAACCGTGCAACAGATGTAGTAGAAAATTAAACTCCGCAAAGTCGTTGAGGATTAAAATCGGTAGCGTGCCATACTTGGTGAAATCGGTCAGTTTTTGTATTCAGTTGAATTCTAATAAACGGAGAGACAACTTGGTATATCTGCTACCTAATATTAAATACCGAGTGGTATATTGTACTTGAAGCAAGACAGAATTGTGTCTGCAGTTCCGTAGAACTTGGAGTATTGATGCATGTTGGATGAGAATACAAATTTCCTGCAATGATAAAATGAACGACAGTATGCTTCATTGTATAGGAGACCGTATGTGCAAAAATTTCGTCACACGTCTTTGTACTTTTCTTTTGTATATCCTGCATCATTCGTGACAATCTTTCAACTCATCACTCATCATGATTATCATCGTTGCATGTTTGCTCACACGAAAAATGCATTTTCGTTGAAATCGATTTATTGATGAAAGATGGACGGAGAGTAGAGCGTGATAGGAAAAGTGTCGTGTCGGGTTGCAATGTTATTATTGGGTCATTCAGTCCACTTTAGAAATGTGTTTTACTGATAAAAAATGCAACGCGTTTACGCTTTACTCATCCTGAATGACAGCTATATTTTGTTGTTAAAAAGCGAAACACGGTGTTTTACATAACAATGTATTCAATCGTGTTTGACGTCAGCAATTGAACATTTAATGAAGGTATATACTGTCTGGCAAAACCAAAAAGAGACCTTAATCTTACAATGCCCCAGATTTTCAATATTTAGCCAGGCTGTGCTCCATCAAATGGCACCAATACATATTTTGGTTTGGCCAGACTGTAAGTGTGAGAGAATACAAAATTTTAGTAGTAACAATTGTTAATTCCTATAAGTAGTAAACTCCCTAATCCTGACTACATGTGTTCTAAAAGTGAACCAAACTTTCTAAATGTGCTCTTAATGTAGTCTTAAACCTTCCAAGTTAATCATCTTAATTCTACATTCAGCTTGGTGTCTGACTCTGCATGCGCGGGTTTGTCTTTTAATATTTCTACACGTCAGTAAATCAGCAATGTCATTACTTTTACTTTTTGTGAGTCGTGTACGAAATAATTTTGTTTTTTCAAAATATGTAGCCCGACATCTCTGTGTGCAGCATTTTGATTGCATTTTTTTGTGTATTTCAATATTTAAAGATCGGTATGGTAGCCAGCATTTTATAAATTAATTATTGAAACTATTCCATCGGGCAAAAGTTTTGTAGTTTTCAGAATTTCTTAACATCCTTACAACGATTGTTCCTGTTTATTCCTCTCCGCAACATGATTCTACCAGAATCTCAAAGGAATTTATGTAAGTTTCACCATCTAAATATAAAACCAACAGTAAATCAAATTCACATAAAAAATAAACTCTGTCAGAAAAGTCGATAAAATTATCAGTGAACTAACAATATGGAACTAAACATGCGGCAATGTAATCCACATGCTTTCCGACAATCAACCACGATCTCCTACCCTCTGTCACATATCCCCTGCATACATATTCAGGTCTGCTAGTCGTTGGATCGTAGCCAGCTATAATTGCTGTAAATGGAAGCTTACTATTTCTATCTGGAGCAACCCACCTTGCGTGTCCCCCAACAAGTGCCTGGAATGTAAATTTGAATAATTAAGGAGCAGTTATAAAATTAAACCTGTGTGTAAACATACCTGGTTGTCCGTAGTAAGTATCTCTCTTCCACCATACGAAACAACTGAATAAAAGGTTTCTCCGCTATAAAACCTTCTCCCAGGAATCCATTGCCCGTTTACTCGGGACCGAGCGACGTACAAAGTTCCACGAAAATCTTCACCAGCAGGATCCAGTTGTGACCATTTGGAGTTATGCCCCAACACCCATGTTACATCGTTTGAAGCATTCAAATTCTGGGAAATTGTGACGGAAAACCCCAGCGAAGTAACAAAAAGTAAACTGAAAAACATTGCTGAAACAATACTGATGCGTGGAAGTATGTATCTGAAAGAAACAGAACAAAAAGAGTACAAACTTGGTAACTAAATAAAATAGGTTATTCCCATACACTTAAATGTCTTCCTTAAGGTACAAATATTGATCACGTCTAAGCTCATAACAAATAAAAAATTATTGTTTTACGTTACTGCTTTGCTGTAGTTTAGATGTAATAATGACAAGATTGATTTATGTGTATTCTGTTTTCATAATACCTGACGTCGAGTGACGGACGTCAAATGTGAATAAAAAATTGCCGCATAACTTCTTACATCACGAAACCGATTCAGCTGGAAAGTCAACTTGATGGAGCCTGTGAGAAGTATTCTAGGAAGTTTAGCTTCGGGTTTAATGGTGATAGTGATAATTTATGATAATATAATTGTCACAAAATATAACAGTTCCTGTCTGGAAGGTTGAGAATTACTGACTGGACCACGAATCACAAACAACATATTCCTGTTAGAACCTCATAAAAAACTGGCTTTCAGACATATTTTCAGAACAAACATGAGGATGATTCATAACAATAAATACTTACGAACTTGAAACAAGGCAGAGCCTGGAATTTGCGTACATGACAGAATGAAAAGTCAAAAATTCGTATAAATGTAGACTAATGAATATGCACATTATACCCTGTAATGATAAATGAATAGCATTTTGTTGCTTTGTACTGAACTCAAAATTTTAGCAGTTTGTGCCGTAATGCACGGTGGCAATTTTTCGCTTCAATGGTATTTGGCTTTCCATTGAGCAGCCTGGATCGCTCGCCCGTCATCATCATTATCGTTGCATGTTGGCTCACACGCCACGCATTTTAATTCTTCTTTGTTCCTTTTTGATCATCATATTTTTCTTTCCGTGTATTCTATTAATATTGCTCTATAAAATAATTCGTAAGTATTACATTCAAAGCAGGAGGTTATGGAGTACGTGAGAATGTTGACTCGACATCGGTTTGCATTATGCATACTGGAACTTTCCGAATGAGCATGCGCTGAAGCCGGCTTCGTTGGGTTATTGTTTGAAACAAAAAGCTGATTAAAAATGTGCCCAAAAGTCATGAACTGTGTGGAACTATCCTCTATCAAACTGATTTGCAGTTTTGACGTCAGCATCCAGTCAGTATATATGCCTTTACTAACAAACAACAATTCTATTGACGGCAGACAACACTCAGCATATATTTGTAGTTTGTACATGAAACTTGATCATTCTCTGAAAGTAGTCAGCATTTAATTAGAAAATTTTTAAGCTTTTAATTTTTAAGCATTAATATACTCAGAATCCGTTTTCGTTTTGGCCAAACAAATGATTGCTCACTTTCTAGACGAGGCGTAGTTTTTGTTTACGTTTAAATATGGAAAAAATTACACATTTTCAACCACGCCAAAAAAGCATGCATGTAAAAACATGGAGTAATTCATGCATATCGATATATACTAACCATATATGTTGCTTGTACAAAACATCATCTCATCTGCAAGCTCATTTGCATCACATATTTATCTGTCAACAACTCCCTCAAGCATGAAACTGTTATCTGTTTGTTTCATAACCCTGAATGAGGGTTGAGTACGCCATAAATATATTCACCCCAATCCCCTTCCAAATGATTTCAATAAATTTTGAATATTCTCAGTATACGTTAGTTACATGTATTATTCAGCAATATTTATAGTTTATTTTAAACATATAATGACTTCGTCAACGTTTATTGAATTTCAATAAAATTTCTAACCATTTACGTTTTTCAATAGTGTTTTAGACTTTTCCTCACATCACAGAGAAGATTCTTCCCGATTATTTGACTCCGTTGTATGCTTCTATCAGAACCTCAAAGGAAAATACAGGTATTTCACCGTCTAAGATGAAAACACACAATATTATGCTAAAATGCATAGCTAAAGATACGAATGCATTTGTAAATGCATCAATTAATTTATCATTAAACTTACAATACGGTACTCTACATGCAAATAAGTCCGGCACATACTTTCCGACAAGCATCCACGGTTTCCCGTCCGTAAACACCTGTCCTCTACACACATATTCGGGCCGGTTTGAGTGAGGGTCGTAGCCAGCTAAAACTGCTGATGACGGAAGCTCACATCTTTTATGTAGGTGGAACCATCTCGTGTTTCCTCCAATAAACGCCTGAAAAGTAAATATGGGTTATTAAAGCAAATTCTAATTAAAACTGAGTAAATTCATGGTACCACATATGTACGTACTTGATTGTTCAAAGATAGTATCTCCCTATGATCATAGGGAACAACAACATAAAAAGTTTTCCCGTTGTAAAACCCCTTTCCGGGAACCCATTGTCCGTTGACTTGGGCCCGAGCGACGTACAATGTTCCTGTAAAATCTCTCCCAGCAGGATCGAGTTGATTTGGATCAGCAAATCGTCCTGATATCCACCTTTCATCATCTGTGAAAGATTCGTTGAGTTTATTCGCAATACCTAACTCATCCTGTGAAATTGTAAACCTGAACGTCAGCGAAGTTACAATGAACAAACTGAATAACATTGTTGAAAGCAAAGGCTGTGGAAATATGTAAGCTGAAAGTAAAGAAAGCAGAAACTGTAAAAAATTATATATATCTTTAAATCGAATTGCATTGTATGTATTCGGTAATTTCTGATCGGCAAGTAAGTAATCATGCTGCGAATGCTCCGTAGGTATGATATATGTGTACAATTACCAGACATTATTACAGTCAATGTTGCCATTTATAGCCAGTCAGTGGCAAAATATCAATATTGCCGGCAAAGCAAGAACACGATAAGATGTAAAAACAAATACAAGTCAGCTTTTATATTAAACTAAGTAACGCGGAGTCAGGTACGAAGCTGTAGGGATGTGTACTGGGGTTATTAATATTCCCACCCAATTCCACATGTCAATTTACTGCTGAATACTCAATTTCGGCCAAATTGGACAAGGTTATTTAATGCGTACGTAACTTCCAAACCGTGCAAAAAAAATTAGGTGAAAAGCGAACTCGGTCAACCCCTTGAGGATTAAAATCGGACGCGTGCCATATTTAGCAAAATCTGCCAGTGTGTGTAGAGTGCGAATTCAGTTGAATGCTAACAAACAGACAGACAGCATGGTAATGGAAGTTTTGCTTCGGTTTCACTGATTTTGATACGCGCATGAAATGATGTTTGTGTAGAATTACAAACTGTTGAGTTTTTAAAATATTTTAGTGTTTTATGACTGTCAAAATGTCTAAACTGACGGAAATTATAACTTTATTTACTTAAACCAATAATAGAGAGTGTAACAAACTTCCTGAAAGGAAGGTAGAGAATTGGAGACTGAACGAAGAATCATGAATAACATGGACTTTTGAATAGTCTCATGAAAAAAACATGAGCATCATTGAATTGACAACAACAACAACAACATTGAATACCACGACGCATACAGAATTCTGTCTGCAGTTCCGTAGAACTTGGAGTATTGATGCATGTTGGATGAGAATGCAAGTCTTCTGCAATGATAAATGAATGACATTATGCTTTCATATACCTTAATCACACATTGTACGGGACTGTGTTGGGCAAAATTTAGCTGCAATTCAGTTTTCTTCTCCTCTGTATATCCCTCATTATTCTTGACGATCTTTCTCCTCCGGATTATCATGTTTGCTCACATGCCAATCAGTTATCATGCATTTTTTCTATGTGACCACTATTGAGTGGTAATACCAACCATAAATGTTGTTTGTACAAAACGTCACATCTCATTTGCACCTCATCTGTTTCTGTCAACAACTCGCTCAATCATGAAACTTTTATCTGCTTGCTTCATAACCCTGAATGGGGGTTGAGTACGCCATAAATAAATTCTGTATTCTCTCATCCCATTCCGAACCTGCGAAACAAAATTACAGTTGCTTAAAATTACTTTTAATTTATTTACTTAAAATTATGAAGCTGGAAAATTTATTTGCAATTTCGTATGTAAACACTCCGTAAAAAGCAGCAAAGTAGTCCATTAGACCATACGAAATGTTCAAGAATGTTTAATAAATGCATGCAGTCTGATTTTTAAGTCCACAATGCATAAAATTCATTGCATAAAAATTGTATCGTTTTTTCCTTAATGATCTTGTGTTATGCGTTTTATGACAACATTTTGAGATTTTTTTATGTTACAGGCGCTGAATTATCTCAGATCGGATTTGCAGCTTTGTTGAAGCAAGGACAAGGTCCGTTTTAAAAAACTATTTCTGACTTGAGTGTCAAAAGAGAAAACTTCTATTATCATCAATGCTTCCACCGTATTGCAAGGATATAGTCATCGACGATGTCAAGTTCATACACATTAAGCCGTTGCAACATGGGGATTAAATTAAAGGGTATAGAGTTTTATTTTATTTCTTCCACTGATAATCGATCTTTGAGATGAAATCCCCTATATGAATGTTGAAAGAACTGCAAATTGACAATTTTGGGGGCGACTTGAGAAACTGAAATAACGGTTGCAGTTTTTAACAAACTAAATGCCAAATCGCTGTTATCTAATCATTACCAAGCTTGTTGAAACATGACAAAGTAGAGGGGAACTTTGGAGGAGGCATCATCCGGATGATGGTTCCTCGTAAAAGTTTTTGTGGACTTTTCTACATTGTCGTTTTTTAATATTTACTTTTTGTTTGAGTTTAATTTTACCAAGAAAATACATACTTTGATAAATATTATACTGTTTCAGTTTGAATGTTTCATTGCAAATAAATAAATAAATTAAACATTAGGAAGTTTTCTTTGAAAGAATGTGATAACTATAGTTTTGACAAAAGGAATTTGACCCCATATACGCCGTAAAACCACACAAATTCTAATATATTATCATTTCCGGTTCCAAAATTTCAACCTGCTCAATTGGACGTCATACTCTTGCAACTTAGACTTATATTTCACACCAATTCCAACCAGTAGCAACGCCACAGCAACAAATGCCAGCAAACCGCATGCAAGACCAATATAAAGTGGGGAAAATCTGAACCCTGAGGACCCTGTCATGCATACTTCACAAGGAAATGTTCTCTCAATGTCAGGCATGTTTTCCAAAATAATTTCTTCGACCTCGTGAAGCAAATGGTTCCATTCTGGAATATGTGATGGATTGATTACTCCCTTGGCATTGCTTCCAATCCCACTTTCTCCACTTTTTATCAATTTTGAATCATTCAACAGGAGTTTGAGACCCGGTAGTGAAACAGTGACATCAACGACGTTGCTGGGAAGGGTCAAAGTGCTATTTTCATCTTTTGTTTCATTGGAATTTTCATCTCCTAAATAATCTGTAATCATTACGGTTGTGGCTTCTTCGTCATTTCTACCCCTCATGTTTGTCAAATATAAGTCCACACCGTTTCTTATTACATTGAAAGTAGAGTTGGATTCAGAGGAATTTTCTACTCTGATTTCATGACCGTCCTCGAAATCCTCTTTTGAAATGGAGTAGATAGATCCCTCAGGGACGAGAATAGGTCTTGGACGAATTTTCCATTCGGTTTTATCTTGGCCATTCTCGTTGTTTTGAGAGCTTCTAATTTCAGTTGAAGGAACCAAATCCATTATTGCATTATTAAGCAGTATTTGGATTTTACTTGCGACCTGGTTTTTCTGCCCTTTAATAATCCAAATCTCCCCAGGATATTTATGGTCATATCCACTCATTGAAATGACGAGGTCGGTGCCTCTTTTCTCTATTTTTGGTACATATTTTGTTCCTGATTCATTTCTTATTGGGACTATAATGTCAGTCAAGTCTAAAGTCTGCTTAGCTAAATAATTGACTTCATTTTTTACAACTTCTACTTCTGGATCAGCGTCAAACCCTGTGTAAATAAAAACATCTTTCTGCAAATCGACAATCTCATATATTGTATCATTAGCTCCACCCCCTACCAAGTAGCTCTCAGAATACCCCAAATTCTGCAAAATATTTCGATCCCCTTCTGCATTCCCATGCCCAACAAATATGAACTGCGTGTCTGTTTGCATCATGATTGTAACGCCAAGCTCCTTTGTTCTTGCCTCAAACGCAGGAATGATCTCTGAACGGACGCTCTCCTTTTGGAAGCTTGACCCAGCTCCCAACGTTAGTAAAATACTGCCATCCTGTCCGATATTGATTTTAAACCCGTCTTCAGTTATCATCACCGGTTGGGCGTAAAATTGCTCACCAAAATTAATTCCCCCAATCATTGTATGGTGATAATCTGTACCATTTATGGAATAGTGGAGTTCCTGCATCTCAGAATCAAACCAGAGGCGCTCCAAATCGTCAACGTGGAATGGGAGAAAGTAGTTGTGAGTGGCACCAAACCCAAACCAAGCCTCGTCGCTGGTGCCATTCAAATCGAAGGATCGGGGTGATTTGAAACGGTAGTGGAAGGTGCTGTTCATCCAAGCGGTTAAGTTCTCTCCAACAAAGTCAATTGAATCTCCAAAAATTACTTCAGTTCTTTCACCAATCTCCATGAACATGTTGAAAGTACAGTGATTTGAAGGTTTGATGAAGATCTCTTCAATCTCAGAAAGTTGTCTCGTTTTGCAGGAGGAGACGGTTACCTTGTCAACATTTTCTGGTCTTATTCTACCTCTCAACTCATGGATATTCTTGAGATGGGAGATGAGTTTCCTGTCTTCAACTCTCAAATTCCCACTTTCTTCGTCCAAGCTAATTTCTAGGTGATTTTGATTCTCAAAGCTTTCCGCAAACTGGAGATAATTAGTGAATGAATCTTCATCATTTTCGCAGTTTCCCCCATCTAAAAGGTTTAGAGCGGTGTCAAGCTGAAATATCCAGAATTGATTGGCCCCGCTTGATGAGCTTCCAGTTAAATTTCCACCTTCATTCACGCTTCCGTTTTTTGTCACGTTGACCATGAAGCGGTTGATCGTAACTGGGAGTCCGACAACGGATTCATTAACCTTGAGGCCTTTTTCATGAATTATAAAAGTGGCAGCAACAACTCCATCCTTTGCAACACGAATATCTGACGTGACCTGCGTACCGGGTTGATGGAACTCGATAATTGGATTTGAGAATTCTTCTGAAACGTTTTCTCGGTGCATATTCAGAAGCTGAACTCGCTCAGCATTACCTTCTACAAATTTGATGCCTAAAATGCTTTGTTTTTTATCAAACCCAATATTTTGGATGTGCTCCCAAGGATTAAAGCCAAAATCAATCAGGTGGAGATTGTATGTTGAAGTTACCAATTCCAATTCACTTGTGATAGGGTCGGAAATATGATAAATGAATTCTCCATGAGAAGCTGCATTTTTTACTCTTGTGAATTTTCCAACTTGAATTTCAAGTTTTTGGATGTTTTCTGTGCAATTCTTTCCTGAGATAAGAATCAAATCTTCGGCTCCTCTCCCAGCACCATCCCTTCCGCTAATTGTTTTTGTAGTACAGCTTGCATGAATAACATCAGGTTCTCCAATTCGCCCCAACACATTGTGAATGTTCTTGACAATTCCTTTGTTAAGGGTGTCCTTTAAGAAACCCAGTTCTCCCGTTTCTAGATTCACCCCGTATGTTACGGTATTATTTGATGGACTACTGGATTCCAGAATTAAACTGTTTTCGCTTCCGTTTCCCCCATCCACAATTATTTTTTCACGATGAGCCGAGCTGTGAAGAAGGATGACGTCGTCAAGGTTGCCACCAGTTAGCTGCCATGAGCCGCTGTGGACGATAAAGACGTTTTGGATTCCTAGAATTCCTTTCGAGACATTAGTCCTCTCTATTGCTGTGGTTTCATTGCTCAATTGGTAAAACACTTTAGGTGTGAGTGTCTCACGTTCCAACACCAGTTGACCGGAAGCCTCGTCTGAATTCATCACGGACATTTGGATGTATGGAGCTGTCAAAAGGGGTTCAGCTGTGTTGGCGGGATCTATGAATTTTAATTGTACAGATTGATTGTTACCCCCTTCCATTATTATATCGATTGACCTTTCATTTGGACTTTGTTTTCTTGCAAGGGCAGTCCAGTTGTTTTCCGCTAGCTGAATGGCCACATTAAGACCCGAAACTGAAGTGGACATGGCTTCCAGTTTAAATTGAAGTGGGGTTGATGCCGGGTCATCCGGGCTGGAAGCTACAGCTACCACGATAATGCTGTTATTCTTTGCTAAATTTACATCATCTTCGATTTCCACTGACAAATTTCCCTTAGCAATGATTTGAAGCTCACGGTGCTTACAAAAGCCGGATGGGACGATGACGACATCCTTAGCAATTAATGAACCTCCGAGGGTGTTAACGAGCTTGGAGTCACAAGCACATATTACCTTTATTGGCTTTTCAGGGGCTCCATGAACGTTTTCAATGCTTTTAAAAGTCTTACTCGCAGCTAAATCAATGGTCATGCTCTGGTTGATGCTAGGGTCAAGTCTCAGGGTATCGTCGCCACCTCGTCCATCCACTTCCAAAATGACGGTTGAATTCAAAAGAAATACGTCATCTTTTTCTCCACCAATTGCTCTCCAGTTGGGACTGGTAATTTGGAAAATATTTTCAATTACTTGGTTTCCAATTCTCGTTGGGAAATTTAATTCGGATGACGCCTTCTCAGATTTGTCACAAACACACCTAATATCATCATAACCCCATGTCCCCCTTTTTTCAATGTGGTTCATGCAGAGGTGTCCATCTCTAGAACACGGTCCGTGCCAGTCGCATCCCGTACCCGTAATAAATTTGTTTTCCCAACGTGAGCAACCCCATGCGTTTTTCAATGCACAATGCTGCACAGTTCTATGACAGCGTCCTTCATATTGCAAAAAAAGGGAGTGATAAAATACGGGGGAAGTAGACGGGGTTAGTAGCAAAGCGCTATAAAGCGACCATTGTTCCTGAAAATAGATTGGTTGATATGGATATGGCTTCGGATGGAGACTGAAATTTAGGTTAAAATTCGTTTCAGCTACAGTTGCTTTGTTCAGGGAGTTGAGTGCAGTCGTATTTTTTACGGTTATGGATGATATGTTTTCACTCTGGGACTTCAGGGATTGAATTATAACTTGGTTTGAGGCAGTGGAAGAGAACAGCACATTTAACTTTAAGTCTTTCTCTGGGTAAATGTCTAAATTGACTGAAACCGAGCTCCACTGCTTGTCAGCAATTATGGCAACGTGTCCTCGTCTGTAATTATAAATCATATGCAAACTAAAACATGCTCTTTTGGTTTTTAAGGTTATGTTCATTGACTAATTTAAGGTTAAAATGAATGGCTACATGGAGAAAAAAGAAAATTTTTACCTGCATCCTTTTTTATCTTATCAATTATCATTAAATATGTTATTTTTTACTATCATAACTACAATTACGAAATTCATTTTAACTTACTTCACTTTTAAATCGATAGTAGTGTAGTTTCCAAGAAATACCGTCACATTTACTGCACAACCGGATATATGTGGAATAGTTACGACATCACGTCTCAGATTATCCCTTCCTCCAAGTAAAGCGACGCTCCTCAGTTGACAGTCCACAGTTGCTAAATCCTGCTCATTTTCTCTGCCATAAAACTCTTCAATGTTGACCAGCTGCATCCACAGTTTCTTGTTGGGAGTGGAGAGCATTCTGTTTTCAAACTTAATGCTGGTTCCCTTAGCGCAGCTACTTAAAAATGTGACTGCATCCCTGTCTGAACGTCCTCCTGATAAAACTCCACTCAATGATCTTGCACAGTTGCCATTAAATACAAATTCATTTCTACCCAAACCTCCAGAAAAGTACTTATATCCTTCCTCTCCAACGAAAAATAGGTTGGGGGTTGGGTCACTTTGGTTTAAATATACTTGATCGTTTCCATCCTCCAAATTGAAGAACATTGTTTGGGTTGCAATCCTCTTTGTGATAGGTTGCAGCAATGCAATTGCATTTTGGCATAAATAACCGGTTAATGAATTCATCTGGTGGAGTTTGTAATCAAGGAAAGTTGTGTTGCCAGGTTTGCACTTAAAATCTGCCCCCTCCACGTCTTTTGGAACTGCCCTTTCCCAATATATTTTCTGCATGCTTCTGAAGTCTACCAAGGAATTTTTCCGGGGGAAATCAAATTCTGTTTTCTCTTGTTTGTCACAAACACACTTGATCTGATCATAACCCCATGCTCCCCTTTTTTCAATGTGATCCATGCAGAGGTGTCCATCGCGAGAACAAGGTCGGTGAAAGTCGCATCCCGAACCGGTAGTAAATTTGTCTTCCCAACGAGTGCAGCCCCATGCGTTTTTCAATGCACAATGCTGCACAGTCCTATGACAGCGTCCTTCATATCGCAAAGTGCGAGACGGAAATACTACTCCAAGAAAAGATGGATTATCCTCAAGGAATTTGAGATTGTGTTGTACAGCAATATCGTTTGCTTGTTTTTCCTGCATTAAATGATCAACATAGTCATCCTTCCTTGTACCAAACCAGTCCATCATCCTACTTTTTAAAACATATTTTTTCTCTGACTCTAGCAATGGAATCTCTGCATTGATTCTTGCAACATGGTTGGCCGCTTTAAACAGGGAAGTTATCCATTTATTGAGGATATCTATCACGGCGCCAACAGCTATGATTAAAGGTGCGGCGTCTGGAAACACCATTGAAAGAGTGGTAACCACGGCAGTTACTGCTATGTCGACTGAATCTGAAACTATGTCCGCAATTGCGTCGTTTCTGTCATATTTATTGCCGTCTCTGGTAGCGTTCTTTAACCTCTCCACAGACTTTGTTAGGGACCACACACTCAACCCAATATCAGCTGTGGCTCCAATTGGTCCCGCAACCCTTCCTAGGTATTTGGTTGCCGTACCTGTTTTTGTGATTTTGCCTAGTTTGACAGCTCTTGCGGATAGTTTTTCTCCAATAGCAAGTGCAGAGCCTGTAACCACCTCGTAGCCAACACGGGTGCCTACAATAGCCAGTGATGCTACATCATTGTTGGCAATTCCATTGACAATTGATTTTGCCAAAAAGTACATTCCTAGGGTAGACGAAGCTGTCCCAACACCTTGCGAAAACCCTTTTCCTATTTTGGAATTGGCAAGCTTGCTCATACTTTTTGATACTTTGGAGAAACTTGCCTTTACTTTGGATTTGACTGTCATAAGCTGTTTCCCAAGGGTCAAAATTGAATCAGTAAAATCTAGAGTTGATAAGGATACCTTCTTTCCAGTATGAACATCAATGACAGCATCCACTGAAACAGTGTGGGATTTCATGTCTTCCAGCTGAATTAATTTGTCCAGTTTTTTGCGGCTTTCAGTACTTTGCTCCGTTACAGGTATTTTATCCAAGTTATTTTTTGCCAATTCAGCCATCTGTTGTTTTCCATTTTTGTTGGCCAATTTGTACACCTCCAAAAACTCCTTTGGATAAATTGAGTCCACGTCTCCATTTGGTTTGTATACAATACCACATCCTTGACTGAAACCTGCACGTGTAGATCGCTGTCGAATTTTCTTAGATGAGACGCACGGACCTCCAATATTACTGTTCTTGTTTTCAATCAGAGCATCCAGTTCTTTATCGTATTCATCCTTAACTAGTGTGTACGGTAAGTATTTTTCGTTGATAGCACGTAAACCAGATTTGGGTTGCTTAATTTTGAGTTCAGTCCAAAGTTTATTAGTCATTTTAGCATTTTCTTCCAAAGTATGCATGTCAAAGGTTGCTACATGCACCTGCTTTCTTACACTTTTTTCAGGGTAAGCTTTCAGTCCGGCAAAGTGTTTCAACGTTCCATCGTTGGGAAATGTACCTAGTTTGACTTGCTGCTCAAGTTTTTCGGCGTATACCTTAACTTGTTGATAGTTGCCTTCGGCATCCTTAATTGGTTTGAAACTTACTTCTGTAAGAGGGTAGATGGATGTGGTAGTAAAACTGTTCTGTGTTTCTGAGAAATCATAATTTTCGGGTAAACTGCTCTTCCATTCCGTATACTAAAATGATAAGTGAAACATTAACTATCATTAGTGTTATAACATAATAATGGCGCATTCAAATTTTGCTTTACCCGAGGATGTATATCGTTGAAAAGTGTAGCATAGTCTGCATCTATGATTGTAATTTTTATGCCGGGATCCTTCGCCGCTTGCGTAAACCAGTTACCAAAACTCTTTTTTTTCAACATGGAAGGAAGTATATCACCATACGGCAGCTTCCGATTCATTTCTAGCAACATCCGTTGTGCGGATTCCGGATTTGCCGTAAATACATCAAAGCTGTTCTGTCCGTTCTCATTTTGAAATGTATGTTTTGCTTTAAATTTTGAACCTTTATCTGAAAGGACTGAATCGTCCGGTAAAACAAAACTTTGATATTTTGAACTATGGGGTTGCTGAAGTGTTACTGGTGCCTTGGGAATGTCTAGCTGCTGTAAAATATTGCTTATTCCGTCGCTATTTTCAGAACCAGAAATATCTTGGTTAGCAAAAGATCGTTTGTAGCGCACATGTGCATTTTCAGATCCTGCAGCTAGGAATGAACCGTTTGCTCTAAATGTACGAACATGTTGAAAGCAAACAGTTAAAATTAAATACAAGGGTAACCAAAGGTGTATTAGCTTCATGTTTACGCTGTATCTCAATGCGACAGTGATTCAGGAGAACTATGAAGAACAAATAAAATTTTAAAAAAAATATCTGCTGCATTTATAGTGAGGTCGGGTACAAACTCCGCTTTAATCCATTGCATTGCTCTGCACTCAGGTATATTCCACATTGTCGATTGCGTACAGATGAAATAAAAATTAATCCTTTTAACCCACTTTTGTTTGTACTTGACTTGAGTGATTAAAAATAAAACTAATGAAAAATATGCAAATATTAAAGAAAAAGTAAGTGCACACTGTGCCACAATGCACAAATAAGGGATGAGCGAACATAACAATTACACTATAACTACTTACAAACATACAACATAATTCTTGTACCAACAACAGGATTTATTTAGATTCTCCAACCTACGTCGTTTTGGAAGAATTACATGTAAATCTCCCATTTTGATGATTAATGGTAATATCCATGTAAATAGAGCAAAGCCAGCATCATATTCCGCATTACATATTGCCAAGCGTAGAGCATTGACATCTATCATACTCCTACGTGAAAAGCGTATGGGATTACACTACTCCTGCAGTGAATCAGAGTGATGTGCGATTAATCTTATTTATTCTTTTAATAACGATCCTGCATCTGAACTTTAACTAAACCTTTTAGAGTACCGCGGTATACAAATAATCCGTGGGTTTAAGATTTAAGCCTGAAGCATTTATTTTGTAGTAAAAACTTTGTGAGATATTATAGAATGAAAATATTTCGCAAATCGCTGTCATATTTATTGCAAGGATTGTTCTATGAGTCGTTTAAGCGGTCAATATATAAACCCGACAATTGGGGACGTAGCGATGTACTTCTTGACAATAATATTACTCACTTTGTGACTTGAGTGACATTAATTGACCTTTGACCGTGTTTGAAAGTTCAGATTTAGACGCTTAATTTAATGGTTGACTTTGACCTTGGTCTAATGACCTCAACTTCGAACTATAAGTCTTAAGTCTGTAATCGCCATCTATAAATGGACTTCGCTTTTCTACAACCAAGCCTTTTTTATGGTCCCCCTATAACCTGACTGTTCCTGTAATGCTACTGTATGTATGATAATTTATTACCACATTTACAAACTGACCGAAGGCAGCAGTATTGCAGCTTAGAGATTACCTCGTCATCGGCTGAGATGTCTAAATCACGCTGACATTCAAAGTTAACAAATTTTAGCAAAACAAATTTTCATGCTAACGTAAAAAGGTTTGTATGAAACCAAACAATACTTCTTACTTCAACCAACAGTTCATTTTTTAAATAAAATATTTCTAATATAGAAATTATGAAGTTCTAAAAATTAATGAAGTATGAAATATGAATACAATGAGGTGAAAAGGATTCTGATGCAATTGCAATGCAATAATTACAAAAAACGACGTAAACTGGTAAAACGTTTAGCTCCAAGTGGTGACAATGATATACCATAAAGTTTAAACATACAGTTATTTTTACCCCGTTGTTTATCAAACCGGAAAATCAGGACTAAAGTAGTTAATTCTTTTGGTTATTGAAGAGCTACTTTCTTTCAAAGTCTTAAATTTTGAAAATGGGAAAGTAACCCCCAATTTGGGAATACCTACTGCAGTCTGCTTCAACTCTAATTCGTATGAAACCACAGGTGAAATGGTTTCACTACTATAACCCGTGTGAAATACAATAAAACTTTGTTCCCATGGTTCATATCACAGTATTGCGAGATATAAACCGAATGCCGAAACAAAAAGTATTTATTGAATATTTACACTAGGAAAGCTTAAAATCTCGTGCAAAATCAGAGCAAAAATTTATCTTTCAATAAAAATGAAACGTGCCGAAGGAATTAGTTTGGCAATATTTAACAGTGGTAATTTCTCACACTTGTTGAACTAATAAAAAAATGAGGCTTAAACCAAAGATCCGACGGTGCTTTTTGGGGCACGCACCAACTGTTTTATGAGAACTCAGATTAATATTTTTGATAACCGTAGGATACGACCAGACTTAAAAGTACGATTTATTTGCTGAGAAATTCCATTTAATGTACCATGCAGACTAGAGATTAACTTACATTTTATGCCTATGCTTAAATAAATGGGTTTCTTTGTTATTTGAATGTTACAATTCAGTAGGAGTGGCAGACAAATGGCATTTTTATACACTCAGGATGTGGATGCACTTAATAACGTTCTTGATCAATAAAAACCTTTAATTTCTTTACTAATTTTGCCGGCTTTTGGGTTGTAGAAATCCCGGCTAATGACTTCGGTGAGCCTACAATGTGAGAAAAGATGAGCAAATAGTCTTTATGAATCCAATCTTCAAAGTTTGTCATAAAAAGTAAAGCTTTGCATGTGGTTTGCTTAAAAGGATTCCATGTTTAAAAAAGGGGATGCATTTAAGGGACCCGTAAAACAATTTAGTCACCCAATACCGAAAAATAGACTTTCCCAATTCAAGAGTTCATCACTAATCAAATAGTTGACCAATAGGAAAAAATAGAAAGTCAGTCTGTATATTAAAGCTTGTCACAAATACATAGAATGTATTTAAATTAACTTTATATGCATCTGCATTGATATTTACTTCGGTTTAACGTATGTGATATGTAAATATGTTTATATTACATTTTCAGCACCTCACAACTTATTTCTTTGTTGCTTAATATTATTCATACAGACTAACCGTCCTATATTTTTAAAGCTTAAGACCGCTGCTTTCAATCGGGCTTAGAGAGTAAATCATGAAATCTTCCCAATCAGCTTTTCTTATGT